>PVJL010003670.1:120631-150780 GCA_004026885.1 Lyroderma lyra | reverse complement strand
CTCACACGCGCACCTCCCCTCACACGCGCACCCCTGTGGCCTGCCGCACCACACTCCCCAAGAGGACCAGGAGTGCGCGGGCTCAGGCTGAGGCGGCGGCGCCCAGCCGTTACCTCGGTCCCGGCGCTCCAAAAACTCGGCCGCCTCCAGCAGGCGCTGCACATTGATCATCCGCACCCACTCCATGGGCACCACCGTGGTGACCCTGGCTTCTCCGCGCTCCCGTCCCCGGCCGACAGGAGGCGCCGCAAGCGGCTACAGGTCGGCACCGCCCCGGGACATGTGCAGCGGGCGAGCTGGCCAAACCCGCCACAGTGTGACGTGCTGTAGGCAGCCCCCAGGGCCCCACCGCCCCCGCTGCCCTGGCGGCACAACCGGCTCCCCGTGCGCGGTTTGTTTACCTCTCCACCAGAGCACGGGGGAGGGGCGGGAGTAGAGCTGTGGGCCGCCCCCTCCCGCCCCTTCCTCTACCTCCTGGAACATGTCGTCCCGCCCCCTGCCCCCCGCCCACGGCACGCCGGGAGTCTTAGTATGCACGCCGCTTTAGCGCGCCTGCGCTATGCCGAATTCCGCAGTGGCTGATGGGAGGTGTAGTCTCGCTTGCCTTCTCTCTCCAGGGTATAAAAACCAATAAAAGTTATCTGGGCTATGCTTCTGTGAGATAAGGATTTGAGTGACCTGTGAGTCTACTACTGGGAAGCCCTTTCTCAGCGACTCCCGGCGGGTACCCAGTAATGAGAACATTTTTTTTATCCGAAGTTCTAGTCCTCTATCCCCTACTACTTTCCCTACTACTACTGCCTCAGTTTCACCCTCTGCGAAATGTACTCTGACAACATACACAGAAACACTTGAAAAGCCAAAATCGCCGTTCAGAAACAAGGGATGATCCATCAGAACCACAGAGAACTCCAAAAGGCCCTTTCACCTCAATTTACACGCAGAGGTAGTTTTTTTGTTTGTTTTTTTTTTTTGGGGGGGGGGTTGTGGGATTTTTTAATCTTAAATTTTACAACTCCTTTCTCCCCCCCTCAGCCCTTCTCTAGTGATTTTAGAGGCTATAAAACGTCTCTAGTGCTATAAGTGCAAGATATAATTCTCTGGGTTAGTGATGTGGTGCTGAAGTCACACAGATTTCTGTTCAAATCCTGACTCTGCTACACTTAACACTAGCTATGTGGCTCTTCAAAGCCTCATTTTCCTCATGTGTAAAATGGATACAAGTACTCCATTGATCCAAACGTTAAGGGCCTGCTATGTGTCAGGCACTACATTAGACATATGGGAGAAACAGGCACGGACTCTGCTCTCAAGGAACGTCTAATCAGTAGGGTTTATTGTGAAGGTTAAATGAAATAATTCCAGCACTTAGTACATGACACTCAATAAATGGACGCCATGATGACTGTTTCCTCTCATGTTCTCCGAAGAGAGAGAGCTGAAAGCAGTGGCTAACGTAAGCAGGGACCACATTAAAAGACTGTCAATGGCTAGCCTCACCCTCACCCTCTTTCCAAGTCCTCAATTTAACAAGTCCTCCAAGTCTAGACCACAGTTTCTCAGCCTCAGCATTACTGACATTTTGGGACAAATAATTCCTTCTGGGAATGGGGGTGGCAGTAGAGGTGGAGGTGTAGGGCAACCTGTGCATTGTGGGATGTTGAGCAGCATCCCTGGGCTCTACCCACTAGATGCCAGTAGCACACCACCTACCCTCAGGTGTGACAACCAAAAATGTCTCCAGACATTGCCAGATGTCTTCTGGGGCACAAATCATCCCCATTTGAGAACCACTGGTTTAGAGAGAGGAAGGGCAAGAGGGTCGTAAGTGTTGATGCTCTAGGAACAAGCTGAGAATTGTGTAAACATCCATAACTTTTCCCCACCCTGATTATTTTAACCTGCTGGGTGACATCCAAAATAACAGGAAGCTTTTGGTGAGGGGAGAAATTCCAGTGGTTACTGCAGAAAATACCATCTCAGGATGAAATTCTTACTCTCAAAAATGTCATGGGCTTCATACTGTATTCTCTCCCCACCGCCCCTCTCTGAACAAGATTTCCAATGAGGTAAAAAACTGCAAAATTCTGCCAGCCCTTTTACATATTAACTTGGCACCACAGAACCAAATAGATGTTCCATCAAATGTAGGGAGACCCAAAATGAGAGGTATTCACAAGCCACAGGAGAATTTACTTTTTCATAAAGACTTTAAAACAGGGACAGTGTTTTTTCAGCTATTGGCTAGGTCACTTAAGAGCTGGTCTTTCCTACTGAGTGTTGGTAGCAATCACCCTCCACCCTCAAAGGGGACATATTGGGTAGAGAATTATTTAAAAGAAAATACCTATTCACTCGCAACATCTGTTAGTTGAGGGTAGAAATGATTAGGTTGAAAGTTAGTTTCTACCACTTGTAGAACTCCTTTAAGCTTTAGGTTCCAATTGCTAAGAGCTACCCTAGGAACTTAAAAGAGGTAGTTTTATGACAAATAAAAGTCTACCCAATAGGAGGTAAACCATGTGTCATGCAATCAAGGAAAAAAGTACAAACTGAAAAGACACATGGGTTCAAGATGGGTTTAAATCCATGGATCATAAGCCCTAGCAGGTTATTAAGAGAAAGCAGGATGCTTGGTATATGAGCCTGGCCCTTCCAGTTGACCTCCAGGTGAATTAACCAGCCCTTTTTTTTAAGAGCTATGGCCAAGAGGGAGATGAGGAGATGAAAAGTAGGATGACGGAGACACTAAAAGGCCACCTGAATATGTTGAAGAAGAGGAGAGGTGACGATGGGCAGTGGACAGTGTTAAAGGCTGTTTTATGTATAGAAATATCCAGGCTTTTCTGACAGCAATTGAAAGTACCACTTTCTTCTCCCTGCTTTGGGGGACATTGGCCACAAGGACCTCCCCCACAGCACTAAACTTGGGGTTCTAGCCTCAAGAGAATGATATAACCCACAAACCATCCCTAAGCACCAGTACCAGCCTATAGGAACCCAGAGGCAGCCATGCCTTTCTTTTGCTCACAGAAACAAATGCAAGTGGGGAAACTGAGGAAAAACATGGCTTCCAAACTCTGAGGAACTGGGAATCTCACCTATAGTCTCTGGTTCTGTCCTCCCCATAAAGTACCTCTCTCTCACAGTCTCATTTGAAGATGGAAAAGTTCCCCCCCACCCCCAGTCCCCCAGTCCTATAACAAGCATAGCCTGATGGGGACAATCTGCTTTCTGGAAGAAGAAGAAGGCAAAGCTCACTATTCTTAGGGGTCACTTCCCTGCACAGTTTACTCAATGCAGATTTTCAAATGATTTATTGCAGATAAACAATGGAGAAGGCTGGTCTGTGTTATATCTTTTCTACAGATAGAAGAGAGGGGAAAAGGGGAAGTGATCATGAGGTGAAGCTGCAAGTCCAAAGTGACTAGGCTGATGACACCTGGGGCTTGAAAGAACTTCCTTGAAACTACAAGGTGTTCACCATGCAAGGCACTGTTTTCTGCAATTATCTTTAAGGAAAGGGAGTTTCAAGTAACCAAGGTTGGAGATAGGAGAAGGTGAGTCCTGAGTTCCTAATTGAGAACCATAACAATTGTATACATCTTTCCATCCCCCACCACAAAATGGCAATCACAGCTGCCCCACCCCCTCCTCTCAGAGCCCAGAAACGTGAAGAGCCGCAGAAAACCTTTCCCTCTGCCCAGTGAGTCAGCCTTGCCTAACTTCATGCGTAAGCTCTCCTCAAGACAGCAGCAGCTCAGGGCTGCAGGTCTGTGTGCAGCCGAGATAAATTTGGGTCTAGAAGGGATGACGTAATGCCAAATCCGAGAGGTAGCTGCCGCCTCCCAGAGCTCCAGTCACCAGGGCTGTCGGCTGACATCCCAACCACACGGAGAAGGAAAAGCACCAAGCAAGCCAGGTGCCTGAACTGGGGAGAAAGGGACAGAAGGGACATGGGGGTGGGAGGAAGCAGCCAGGGAAGGCAGTATTGATCTGAGATTGCTGAATCTGGAAGTTTGTTGCTTTGTAACTTTAATATTCTGGTGAGATCAGGCCATTCAGTGGCAGATGCTCAAACAGCTACACTTGACTTGCATCCTGGCCTATCTCTAAACAACCCCTCCCCCCATAGAAAAGGGCTTCTTACATTTTATTAAATGGCCCTTATTACAGCAGCCTAGTTTGGTGGTTATAATGGATTTATTATTTGTTAATCTCTCAAATGTTCCTTTTACTTCTTTTTTGCATTAACTTAGATTCAAGAAGAAATCTGCATTGCAGGATTCAATTAACATACACATCTAAGAGTCTTGCTTACTCTGGAGCATCCCACTTGGGGATGCATCAGGTAAGATATTCAGGAGGATTTTGCTAGGGCCATGCTAAGTGAATATTGCCCCAAATAACATTTCATGGTTTATTTCATGGAAGTTTACATCATTAAGCTTACTGCTCAATCCAGTCTTCATTTTTCAGATGGGAAAACTGAGGCTCAGAGAAATAGCGTAACTTATCCAAGCTCTCTCTGTCAAATAAGGGTTAGGACTCAGGCCTACAAACTCTTGTGTTCTCTACCCATCTCTATAATTCCTTTTCTGGTTAATTCATGTTTTTTTTAAATATATAAATAAATAAAATGGAGTAGATTTTTTGGTCTTAAATTTGTGGAGCCCTAACCTTTAAATATCAAGATCAAGTTACATTCCAAATGGATCCCAAGCCTGCTTAGTTTTCTGTTCAAGGTGCATTTCTTCCTAAAGGAGAGGCTGGCCTCAGAACAACTCCCCTGCTGGTGATGACCACAAGCCATGGGCCTAACTTCACACTGCACCACTTTAATTAAAAGTCTACCACAGGTAAATATTCTTTGTTGTATGGAAGAACGCAGGTCCTTCATTAAGAACGCCTTCCAAATATTTTTCTCAAATGACATTTCACATTTGTTGCTGTAGTCATGTATTATTATTCTCCTTTAATTTGTAATCATTTATACCTGTAGATTTTGTTGCTTTCAGCCATCTTTGGCATACTGCCTGGTCAGCCATGTATGTTATTTTTTTGAAATACTGCTCATTCCATGATTTAATATTTTGTTTACATCTATAGAATGTTTACATCTATATTCAAAAGCAAGAATATACTATAATTTTTGGTTGCATTTATCAGGTTTTGGATGCAATGATCTATTCTTCCAAGTTCGATACAACTTAATTTTAAAGGCTTAAAAAGAAAAGATTGCCAGAGCCTTCCCCTGCTGCTAAGACAATGCTTCATATTCTTGCCACAGGCCTAGGGAACTCTCCATCCCTTGCCAAGAGCCAGCCTAGAGTTGCTCTGCCCATACACCTTGGCATCACTCTTTAATAGGCTGACTATATGTACCATTTTAAATGGGACAGGAAACAACGGTACTGTCCCATTTCAATGGCATGTGTGGTCAGCCTAGTCTCACTGGGCTAAATTCAAGGTATCAGTAAGCTGACCAGACATACCATTTGAAACAGGACAGTACTGTTGTTTTCTGTCCCATTTAAAATGGTACGTCTGGTCAGCCTACTCTTTAAGCTCATCCAGACCCTGGACATTAAATCACATACTCAGCCCTGCTGCCTTGTGGCTGAGTTCTCAGCCTCAGGTGCACCATTTAGAATGAAAACAATGGACCCTTGCCTGCCCAGGGCATCACTGATCTCACTATCTCTTCCAACTCCAGCATTCTGATTCTAGGATTCTGGGATTCTTCAAAGATCCTATAATAGAATATGCCTCCATTTGCCTACTAGCTGATATGTAATGAGAGCTAACTATGTGCATGGAGTTGGTTCATTTAATCCTCAGTATGCCTCTGAGATTCCTGTTTCACAGGTGAGGCCCTGAAAGGTTAAGTGATTTGCCCAAGGTCACAGAGGTAGTGAATGGATTCAAACCTGGATTTTCTAATGCTCAGATCCCACAGCATACAACAGGGTATGTCCAATTAGACATGGTCAAACTTGAGTGTCACAGTGACTTGGGGGTACTGATGGCATTTAGTGAGTGGGAACCAAGGAAATTAAATCCCACAGTATTCTACACAAATCTGCACAAAAACTCTCACCAATAGCTCCCTTGTTGAGAGACACTTAGTCAGAAGGTTAAAGGCAGAGAACAAATATTCCTTAAGCATCTATTATGTGCTGGGCACTAATCTAGATGCTAAAGATAGAATAATGAACAAAACTACTATGGTCCCTGTCCTCGAGGTGCTTGTATTCTAGATGACAGACTCTGCAGCTCACACTTTCTTCTCTGGTTTCTCTGGCAGAAGCCCTTGGCTCCAAGTATGGGTCAGATCAGTTGCCCTACATCTTGGCACCTTCAGGAAACCTA
Source organism: Lyroderma lyra (assembly GCA_004026885.1). Taxonomy (NCBI): domain Eukaryota; kingdom Metazoa; phylum Chordata; class Mammalia; order Chiroptera; family Megadermatidae; genus Lyroderma; species Lyroderma lyra. The sequence goes on along the minus strand of PVJL010003670.1, from coordinate 144,408 downwards.
GTAAAGCCTGACAGGGTGTGGATTCACACCCCCGACACTCCAGCATGCAGAGCCACAGGAGCCCTACTGGTTGGGTGAGTTCCCCAAGGAGTGCTGGGCAAGGTAGTAGTACTGCATGTGCAAGCAGTGCAAGCAGCATCACCCTAGTCCATGACCCTCCAGAAAAAGGGCCCCATCTGGCTTCACTGTCAATACCGGAAGAGCTCTGGAAGCTTTTGGCTACCTTCTCTATGCCCTAGGATGACTGGGAAGTAAAGGAAGTCACTCCAGGGAGGTATTCCCAAGGGGACCTTCAGCCTGGACTTCAAACATTCTAGATTCCATTTCTTGCCTCTGGCTCCCTGGGGCTTCTCCCAGCGCTCTAAATTTCCATAGGAAGAGAGAAAAACCTGGGTTTGAGTCTCAGTTCCACTCTTTGTTAGTCTGTGACCTTGGGAAAATCAGTCAGCCTTGCTAAGACTGAGGCTTTCCTCTCTATAAAATAAGGATAAGTATAGCCCCCTCCCACTGGATGGTTGTGAGGATTTAACACAAAGCACTCAGCACTGTGCTGGCACATAGTAAAAGGGGGGCCATTATCATGATTCCTTTGGAAAACAGAGACTTGTCAGCAATTGCCTTGGAGCAGGTTAACAGACTCCCAGGAGACAGACAAGAATTATTTAATGGTCTTTATTTGTCTATCATTTGCACTGAAATATAGAGCTGGAACTAGAGACCATACATACTGTACTTTGGAAGTACCAATCAGAGTGCTTGGTTCCTGGCAGGTTTTAGAAATCCTTTGTTGAATTGAGCTAAATTTTACAGCCAGTAGAAAGAAGGAAAAAAAAGTTGTACGAGAATGCAAGGCACTCACGAGTCTTGGGAGTCAAAAATATGGTAGAAATGGTCAGGTGTGGTGGAGGTAAGAAGGAGATAACACAGGGACACCATAAGGTAGTTCAGGGCCCCAGTAGAAGTATAAAACAAAGGCCACCTGAGCTCCCACTTGCCACCCACAGCCAGAAACAGAGCCGCCTTGGGCATGGCCTCTATTCAAGTGTCCTTACTAATGGCAATAAAGATAGAGTGAAATATCTCACATAGCAGGTAAACCAAGTCCCCTTTTCCTGGCTTTAGTTTGAATTTCCCAATCTCCCTCTCCCTCATGACACTGTTTATTTTTCTAATTTTGCTGTGTTTAAATTTTCTTCCCAGACACTAGAGTTGGCTATTAGAAGTATGTGGCCAAGGGCATATTGTATGAGAGAGCAGGCTTCGTAGGAACACTGGTCTGGACAATCCTCCAAGTTCAGAATGCCCCAAATTGTAAAGAACTGAGAGAGTGGAATGTGTTTATTTACAAGGCTGCTTACACGGTACTTGGTTTCCTAAGCTCAGGCAATTAAAATAAAAAACAAGTCAGATCTGTAAAAATTACAAGGATAAACACAAAACACAAAGGATTTTAAACATGGGGGGCATGGAAGGGGAGGGGTGAAAGTATGGGGAAGAGAGGAACTATTCCTTTTGAAGGCCCAAGATAAATTTTTCTTCTGTCTGTTTTCATGGCTAAAACCAAAGACACCCAAGTCAGATGCAATCCCACATTGCTGAGGTTCACATTAAGACAACGAATTTCTAAAACCTGGTAGTGGAATAGAGCATGCACTCCATTAGGAAAGGGACTGTACCTCTGGGACCTAGCACAGTGCCTGATATAAAGCAGTATGTGCTCCTAAATACCAGTTTAAGAATGAATGGACAAACTCACCAAACAAATTAGGGAAAATTCCTGGCACATGACATAATTCCACATTTTATAAAGCTATTTGCCACAAGGGCCTTTTAAAGAGAGGTTCTCTAAGTGTTTTAAAAGGGATCCTATTTACATATATTTCATGGAGATTTATTGCCCAAAACAAAAGTCACCTGCATTTTAAACTATTTCACAAGCAAGGGGCCCAGCATAGCATCTGTCAAGATGAGGAAGCAAAGAAGGAACCTCCAGCTCAGGAGGACAATGGCAAATGTCCCATTATTTTTAGCCAAAGAGATCAAGTCAGCTGTTGACAGCTTTAACACCTCCAGCCAGGCCACTCAGGGACAATGGTATCAGAGACAATTACTTCCTTTTAGTTTAGCAGAAGAGCTAGAGAGCAGGTATCTGTCCCTGAGGAACTGAGGCCTCTCTCTAGTGTGAGCCCAAAGCTCTACCCTCTACCCCTGAGAAGGAAGGCCCTCTGGGAAGACTTGCATTCTTCCTCTTCAGTTAAGGCTTGAGTAGCCACCCAGTCACTGTCACTGCCTTCAAGCTCCTCCCCAATGTAAAAGAAAATATTTTTTCTAAATGGCAAATTCAAATTAGCTTCATTTGGAAAGACTATTGAGAATGTTGCAATGACCTTTGCAATAAGCAGACACACCCTCCAATCAGTAAACCAGGTTTAAGAATTGCTGACTTTATGAGCACCTGACCTGTAAAACAAAAGCCCAGTTTAGGGCTCTGCCTGGGACCCATTCTTACATCACGTGGGAGGGAACACAGCCCAGAAGCACCTGGTTCTGCCTCTGCTCTGTCCTCTTGAGCAAGTCACTGTCCCTCTCTCGGCCTCTGGCTCCTATCTGTATAGCAAGGATGATGGATGCCCTGTGACGTCTGGGGCTCCTTCTGACCCTGACTCTATCTTAACCACCTGCCTCCTTTAAAAACAAAACCCAAAATGGACTGGAAGGAAGAGTGGGAAAGGGAAGAGAATGGTTCAGAAGGCCAGAAGGCAATAAACCTCCCCCCATTTCCACCTGCTGAACATCGTTCTCTTCATTCTGCAAGAAGATTCCCATTTCTTGGTGGGTTGCTGTTTTTTTACTTCTCTCTCTCTCTCTCTCTCTCTCTCTCTCTCTCTCTCTCTCTCTCTCTCTCTCTTTTTAAACTCAAAGGCCATAAAACCACAACTTACCTCCCCAAACAGGTCATTTGGAAGCCAGAGCTGTTGGGGGTTAGGTATGTCAGGCCTGGCATACTGGTGGTATCTAAGTGAAGACCAGGCCAAGGCAACCATGTGCTTCTCCTCCAGAAACCCAGTTTAAATCAATATTTATCCAACTGTATTTATAGAAAGTGGTGGTGGTAGGGAGGAGGGGGTGGGGTAGAGAGGCAGGGGGATCTAAAACAGAACAAGCCACAATGACTGATGCAAATCTTTGTGGCAATTCGTTTCTGCAGGGCTGGGCTATTTTTTTTTTTTTTTTTTTTTAAGGCTAAAGACCAAGCTTTTGATGAACCTGCTGTTGGCCCCAGTACCATAGCAACAGCCCCAAGTCCTCTAATATGTCCAGAGGACAGACTTGGGAAAGGCAGCAGGAGGGGGGTGGTGTTTCCTAGGAGGCTAAACTTGAGTTAGGGCCAGGAGCGTTGAATAACTCTGGAAAAAAAAAAAAAAAAACCAACCCTCTCTGGTTGGCTATTCTGTCTCTAGCCTCACTTCTCAACCTTTTCTAATCAGGGTGTGCTCAGGAAAACCTTGGACAATCAACAGGGTATTTCAAACACCAGCTCTGTTTTAGGTTGCTGGGTGACCTTGAGCAAGTCATTTCACCTCTCTGGACTTCATTCTTTGGCTGTAAAATGTGTACACGTGTATATGGTTAAGACTGCAGGCTTATTCTGGAATCAAAGGCCTAGGTTCCAAACTCAGCTCTGACACTAACCATGTGACCTTTGGATGAGTTACCCAGCATCCCTGCTCCTCCATTACCAGCTCCATAAGTGAGTATAATAAAATTGCTTGTGTAGTAAGGTTGCTGTGAAGATTGAAAGAGATAATGCCTGTTTAGCCTCATACTTGGTACATAGTCAGCACTCAGTCAGCACTCAATAAATGGTAGCCATATTGATACTATGCAATGCAATTAGTTGCTACTGCAGCTGCATGTGGGCACCCTCTTCCTTTCTTTCAGTTTTACCTCCAGACCTTTGCTCAGCCATCCTCAAATGAAAATCCTCATTTCCGGGTCAATGGGAAACTGTTTTGGTCCAGGAGGGAAGGTAGGTAAACCAAAGGCCCTGCCCTCTTTCCCTGGGTCCCCTCCATAGGTATCTAGTTCCTGGGAGCTCTGGGACTCTGAAAGTCACAATAATATCCTTGAAAGTCTACTTCTGGCATGTACCAGGGAGTAGAAATCGTATTTTAAACTGGAAAAAAAGTTGAGTCTGGGAAACATAATTCAGGATTCAGAGGATATAAAAGCCTGATTTAAAAATGCTCTTTACACATCCACCAAAAACAAATACCCTACTTCACCCCAGCATAAATCAATCCACAGAGTTTTCAGAAAAAAAGCAAATGCACATAGTAGGTGCTCAATGCAGATTTGTGGAATGAATGAATCATAAGACACCTGCCATGCAGAAATGTGACCTGTTTGAATATTAGTTGCCATCAAAGCCCTCAATTTTAGTGTTAAGTGTCCCTAGTACCGTGCTGTTTAAGCCAGTAACTGATTCATTTTTGGGGTTACAGCTGATGACTGTATATACTTTCAACTCTCCAGGCCTGACCTACCATCATCTCCTTGTAGACACTGGCCTTTATAGCCCAAGGGCAATTTGTGTGGATTATGGGAGATATCCTCCCTCCTTGGAAGAGATCAGTATTTCTAACTTTTCTCCAAGTCTTCAGAAAGTCTGTCATGTCTCCCCTGGCCTTCAAATCTGATCTCAATCCATAGGCAGTGAATGACAAATCAAACCAATTAAAGAATGTACGAAGGCTGTCCAGAAAAAAATCCAGACATAAAAGCCTCTATTTTTCGTATTACATGGCTGGATACTTTCTGACAGCCCTCATATATTGTGTCTACTGTATGCCCAGTGGTATGTTATATGCAACAGTGACATATACTTAAATACTGTAGATCAAGCTTGTCCAACCTGCAGCCCATGCACCGCCACATGCAGCCCAGGATGGCTTTGAATGAAGCCCAACCCAAATTCAAAAACTTTCTTAAAATATTATGAAAATTATGCACAGACCTTTTTTTTTTTTTAGCTCATCAGCTATAGTTAGTGTGAGTGTATTTTATGTGTTGCCCAAGACAATCCTTCTTTCAATGTGGCCCAAGAAAGCCAAAAAGTTGGACACCTCTGAAGTGTAGATGATCTTTTCCCTTAAGATGTGAATCGTCTAACTGTGAGGATAAAGCTAATGCACAGGAACCAAGTAGAGAACTGCATGGTACTGATTACCAAGGCTCAGAAGAGTGACTATGTATTGAGCACCTACTATATTCCAGGTACTTTAAATGTTTAAAGGGAGTGCCTCATTTAGTTCTTTAGCAATGATGTAAGGCTGGTGCTATTGTTATCCCCACTTTACATGAAATGGAAACTCAGAGACGTTAGGTAACTTGTGGCCAATGACACACAGCCAGTAAGCAGTAAAGGAGTTTGGGCCTTGCTCTGAGTGACTGTAAAGCTTTCATTCTCTCAACTACCCTGACTTAAGCCTGGGGAGTCTGCCTGGCGGAGATGGGAACTGACCTAGGTCTTGAAGGTGGGCAAGATGCACTGAATCCCAGGGGAGTTCAAGAGACTGAGGGCATTCCAGACAGAAGGAAGAATCTGAGTCAAGTACAGAGGCATGACTGTAAAGTCTGCTTGCTGGTGGACATACTGGACAGGAACAGAGGAGATTAAGTCAGGAAGGCAGGGTGAGGCCAGATGGTATCACACAACAGCAGCTTCCTCCATTAAGACAGTACTTCATTCTCAAAACCAGGTAATTCATTCCAGAGAGCAATCCATGGCTTCTACTCCATTTAATCATTCTTCTCTATCTTAAGCATTTTCCCCAAAGCCACCTTCACCAGACACTGAGAAGCCCATTTCTGTCCTCCAGATCTTTTACCAGTTATAGTACCTTCCACTTGCCTGTCGAACAGCTTTTATGCACACAATAACCTTCGTGAATCTTTCAGTTTTAACCTTTTCCAAAACAGGAAGTAAATACTTGTCTAATTATCAGTCAGTCCTAAATTGTCACCCCTCCACTGGACCCCAAATGGATATGGGTGATGATGCCAGAGGTTATTTACATATAATTTCCGAATTTATGATTACAGGGTCACAGTCTCCATGATTAATATTTCTAGAGGCCTTTAATTTGAGATTATTAGGGATTCATATCAGTTGGCATGTCAAGAGAACATATCTGCATATCCCAGGGAATCCTTACCTTACAGAGCAGTCAATACTGAGTGACTTAATTTGAACCTCCTCCCCACAAGAAAACTCACCATATCTACTGGGAATAATTTAGCACTGTGGCCACAACTTGGTGAACACTCCTAGAACGGAAACCTCAACGAGGCAATGAAAAGCAGTTCTAGCGACAAAGGAAAATAAGGCAAGCTCTTGCCAAGTAAATACTTTGCAAACACCAGTAAAAACAGAACGTGTGACCGCGTGGCCAGGGTCTATCGGTGCATTTCGGGAAGGTGTTACAGAACCTGAAATGGAGAATCTAATAGAGGCTCAAGAGCCATCTCCGGGGAGAAAAGCGTCCCTTTAAGAAGGGATTGTACCAGCTGGCCTCACTACAGCTCCCAGAGATTTCCTGGCTTGCCTCCTGGCTCCACCCCCAGTCTCTGTCCCCAGCAACGCGTGACGTCATAGGAAGCTGCAGCTGCCGATTGGCTGAACGACGCAGCTAGGTCAAGTCCAGTCAGAGGAAAGAAGTTTGTCTCCATGTGGAAACCATGTGTCTCTAGCAGGGAGGGGGGGAGGAGGAGGAGGAGGAGAAACTAAGATCAAGTGATTACAGGGGAACTGGCTGAAATAAAGGCGGGGAGGTTGTGCACCTGAGCCGGCCAGCAATGCCCTTTGCAGTACTGACCTAAAAACAAAAAAAGACAAAAAGACAAAAAACAAAAACTTGCCCCCAAAACAATACTTGAGCCCTCCCATCATGATAATAATTAAAAAGCCAGGGTCCATGCTTCCTTCCAAAAACCAGGGACCTGGGAAATGCTCGAATCCTATCCGAACGCTCAGATCCCCATCCCTCCTCCCAACAACTGAATGATGTCAGCGTTTCGGAAAGCGGGGCTCTGAAGCAAAACAAGCCCCGCGCGCGCGGAGCGACCCGCAGTGTCGGAGCCGGGCGCACGCACGACCCGCCTCCCGATTCGCGTTATTGCTGTGCACACGCGGACCGCCGTGACGCGCGGGCATTGTGTGCAGTGAGCAGAAAACAACGGCGAGCGCAGCCAGCGCAAAGAAGCGCCCCCAACAAAACGAGGGAGTAGTAGGCCCGCCGTTTTCCGTACCCGGAGTCCCAGACTAGGCGCGAGAAGGGAGTAGGGAGATAGGTGGCTCCTGTGGGTCGCTCCAGTTTGCAGGGGGGCATAATAGAGGGCCCAACGGATGGACGCCCGTAGTTTGCTGGAGGTCACCCTTGCCTACGTGAGCTGTTGGAAAGAGGGACAGGGCCGGAAGCGGGGTCCCAGTAGCTAAGCCGGGCACGGCACAGCGCCCCACGCTCTCGGGGAAATCTGGGGACCGCTGTCATCACGTCATGCAGAGCCAAACAGCGGCGGCGAAGAGGCAAGAGAGCTAAAAATATTCCCGCGGGGAGCCGCACTGAGGAGGGGGCAAGCGGGGTAGAGGAGCTGATTACGCACACGAAGTTGACTTTTACTGGGGCGCTGAGGTTCCGGGCCCCTCTCGGGGGCTGGCGGACATGTAGCGTGGACGCCTCAGGAGAGGGACCGGGAGGAAACCCCTTGGTGTTCTCAGCCTCGGGAGCTGCTGGCCCTCCCCGTGCGGGGCAGCCGGGCCCGGCGCGCCGGGCCCTCTGCTTACGTGACTGGTGGCCACGCCGGAGTCCCAGCACGGGGTAAACAAGGAGGCAGCGGCGGCCAGGGCGGCTGGGGGTGGGGTGTGTGGGGGCGGCTGAGGTCTCCGATTGTCTGCGGGTGCGAAGGGGTGACGGGACGCGGTGGAAGCTCGAGCAGCCTCTTTAGTACACCTCACTGGGGGAGGGGGGCAAGCCAGGTTTGCCACACAGTGCCAAGGTGCCCTCTTAGGGTACACCTCTTGCCAGAGTCGGCGCCACGGGACGGACTCCGGAGAACCCGGGACCCGGGCGGGAGGCAGCTAAAGAAATCGCGCCCCTCCCCCCTCCAACAAAAGCAAACACACCAAACAAAACCACGTCTTCACCAGCTCCCCACCAGCTCTGGCTTTTCAGAAACTATTATATCCTCCTGACAAATGCACACTCCCCCACCCCACCCCCAGCCGAATAATCGCAATCTGATTCGGCTACACAGCCGGCGATGCGCCTTTCTCGAAACCCAGGCAGGCACTCCGAGAAAACAGGAGAGAAGAGAAAGAAAAGAACGCACCACCGACCTCCCAACACAAATCCTTGTTTTTATGCCTTACACCTTCTGCACAATTACACTGCCAACACACGCTTACTTTAACCCTGGAGGCCTGGGGTGTCGGTCAGCTAAGATGTTTTTGTGTTTGAGGGTTGTTTTTTGGGGGGGGGCCGCGGGGGGAGGTAGCAAGATCTGACACGTTGCAATCGTACCATTCTCATTCTCTCCCCCCCCCCCCCCCATTGATCTTCCTACTTGTTCGGACAGATTAAACAGACTGCTTTTCTCTAGTCTGTCGGTCTATCTGCCCCGGCCCCTTCCCCCTTCTTGCAGCTATTATTTGTGAGGACCGTGCTGGAGTCACCGTACACGCGTGCCCCCGTTAGGGCGCAGAGTCTGGGGAACCGGGCTGGCAGGGGCAAAAATGAAACAGACAAATATAAAAAATAAAAAGAGGCCGGGGTGGGGCTCCCAGCAACCCCCTGCCCCCCCCCAACACACACAACGTAACGCTCTCCACCTGAGTCTGGGGGTGGGGAGGAGACGGTAGAAATCGACCAGGAAGGCATTTGCCTTCCTCGCTCTGCGCGCTCGCTTAGGAGCCGTCTCCCGGAAAATAAAGAAACCGCACACAACAGCCCACACCTTCTTCCCCAACTATTGTTTCCTACGAGATCCCAAAGTTTCCTTCTAGCTGCGTCTCCCTCGTCAAGTTTCCCCGCAGGACCGCGGGTCCAGGGCGAGCTGCTGGCGCTGCTTGGCCCAGCCGGCCTGTTTCTTGGGGGGAGGGGGAGCGGTGGCACCCCAGGGCAACAGAGGCGCAGGGGCACTGTATCCGAGGAAGCGATGGCCTGAGCCCAGCCCTGCTGCGAGAGGGAACGAAAAAGCGAAGTAGACAGGAGGGAGAAGCAGAGCCAAGCCAGCCCGAGCCCACGCCGTGAAGGGCTTTTGGTGGCTGCTGCTGTTGTCGTGTGTCTGTGTGTTTTCTTTCTGGAATCGCTGAGCTCTGCCTACGGTTTCCAACTTTCAGCTTCTAATCCTCCCCACCCCACCCAGGAACGAGCGACAGAAAAACAACACTTGTCTGCCCGAGAAGGCTCCGGAAAAAAAAAAAAGGAAAGAAAAAAAAAAAAGGAAGAAAGGCGACCTCGAAGAGATGAGCTCTCGGCTCAGTTGTCAGCAAACAACACCACCCCCGCTCCTCGGTCCGGCGGTCCTCCCAGCCTCCGGGAGATGGACAGACAGACGCACCGACAGGCCCCCCCCCTTCTCCCCCCCGCTCGTCTTTGTTACATCTTTAGCAGCTTTGTGCGTGCGTGTCCTTTCTCCGGTGTCATCGGCTTTACTGCCGAGGGCTGGATGTGAGTTGGGGAAAGAGGGACGCGGGCCGAGCAGGCGACAAGGGTCGTTCAAGTGGGCGAGGAAGAAAGAGCCGGGCAAGGAGCAGAACCGGGGGCCCCCAAACTTACTTTTGTTTTCTTTCTCGATCTGCTCCAGGTAGCTGGCGGCCTCGAGCAGAATCTGCACGTTCTGCAGAAAAGTGTTGATGTGCTTCTCCATCGAGTTCTCGCTGGTGTTGAAAATGTCCGAGAAGGGGCACCTGAGCTTGGCCCCCGCGGGTTCCTCCGGCTGGGCCGGGGGCTGGGGCGCGGCCACTGCCGGGGGCGCGGCGGGGGCCAGCCCCGCGCCCTCGCAGCGCGCCTCCTTACGCGGCCGCCCGCGTTTGCCCATGGAGAGACCCGGGTCCGCTGAGCTGGTCCTCTTCTGGGGCTGCGCGGCCCGGCCGAGCTCCGGGCCCCAGGGGAGACCCGGCTGGCTGGAGCGGAGGAGGCGCTGAAGCGAGGTAGCGACCTGACTTCCCGAGCCTCGCTGCGTGCAGTTGTGTGCTTGAGTGTGTGTGAGTGTGTGTCGGTCTCGCAGTGGGTCTGTGTGTATGGGAGATTGAATGAACCTACAGGACAGACGGAGGCGCTCTGGCGCCTGGGTCCTAGTGCGAGCCCGCCTCCATCGGATCAGTCAAAATAAAAGGTGGAGACAAACGAGTCAGGGACCGCCCCCGGCCTGTTTTCGCACCCTTCCGCGCCTTTTCCCTAAACTTAACATAGTGTAGAGCGCTGTATTTTAACTGGAATGGAAAAAGTATTCCATGCTTCTGAGTGCAACTGCATAAAAACAAACTACTAAAATATTTTTTCTTCCCATAAAATATAATACCTCTTAAAGTGACCAGCACAATATTTGTCACATAGTAGGTCCTCAATAAATGGTAGCAGCTGTAACTTTAAAAAAAATAAAAGCCCAATCAAAATACTTATCACATGTAACTTAAAACTCGCTCTCCACCATGCACACACCTACACCCCCCCACACCCCCCCACACACAGAGGCAAGGCCTTGTGCCTTAAAAGCACTAAATGAAATCCCCAGGCCTGCAAATCCCAGTTACAGATTTACTCACTCTCTCTTTCTCCCTTCAAATGCAAAGTTATTTCCAGGAAGGGGAGGAGATCGTCAGCATCTCTCTCCCCACTCCTCTTCCCGGCCTTGGTCCAGCTGTGCAAAGCTCACACTAGGGTGCCGCCACACCTGGCTCCCTTTTATTTGACAGAGAGGCAGAAGTGGCAGCCCAGGACCACCCCACCCCAGCTGAATTTCACCTTTTGGTTCTGAAGACCCAGACGCCAGTTGGCATTGTTTTCACTTTGCTGCTGTCACCCAGTCCGGGTCTGCAGGAACCATGGATACTTTCCTGGCCTGGGAAGTGTGGTGGGTGTCAGGTGGGTATTTGAGTTGCCATAGAGAAGGGTTCAAGTCCCAGCTCTGCTGCCTACAGACTGTGTGAGCTTGGGCAAGTCCCCTAAACTCCCTGGTCAAAGTTTCCCCAACCATGAAACCTCTGATAGGATTCTTGTGCTGATTCAATTTTATCTGCCCTGAGCACACTAGCTGGCCCATAGTAAGACCTTCTACTTCCAATCCAGACCCAGACAAGAGCCTGGGTCCCCTACTTGCATCCAAGGGGGGAACAAGTTGCAAGAAACAAGACTCTTCCGCACTTCATTGGAAAACATCTCTGCAACGAGCCCATCTATATATTGTCACCTTGCAAGGCCCCTGGAGTTTTCCTCCAGAGGAACCATTTTCATAGAAGACACAGCAAATGCTGCTCCCTGGAGTTGTGCCACTCAGTGACCTTACTCCAAGGCAGCTTCATACACATTTGTCAGGAAGACTCTGAAAATGGAAACTTTTTGAAAAAAGGAGTGAAAGGACATTCCTTTGTAAAACACTCACTATAAAACACTTAGAGTACACACACCCTCACAGAGACTTCAAAGAAAGTCTTTTGTATTTTTAGAATATAGCAGTCCTCAAACAATGTCATTTCATTAGTGACATGCTGTAGGAACTTAACTCTTGTGTATATCAACTAGCCTATGGAAAATTTGGTTTTGTTATAAGTCATTTAGTTTCAAGTTGCAGAATCTATTGACACTGTTAAGTGAGGACTTACTATATACTAATAACATGTTGCTGATATGACAGGAACAATTAGTAACTGGCATTTTAAAACCAATGTATTCATATTTTGACCATCATATAATCATACTACACATACAAGGTCAATTAATTTTGTGAACTCATCTAGAAAAACTGCTATATACCTCATTGCTGAATATCACTACAGTCACCTTCGAAGTACTTCCCTTTGAAGCTAAGCACTAACACCAGTGTCTAGTCCAGCCTTCAAAAACCATTTTGGAACTCTTTTCCTGGAATGGCCATCAGAGCTGTTGTCATATCTTGCCAAGGTTAGGACACCTTACCAAGTTGTTTGTACAGTGCGGCCAACGTAAGCTCATGGTGGCAAGTTCGTTAACTTAATTGTCAGATTTTGGGTCTGACAACAGCTCTGATGGCCATTCCAGGAGAAGAGTTCCAAAATTGCTTTGAAGGGTGGACTAGGCACTGGTGTCAGTGCATAAATTCCCAAGGGGAGTACTTCGAAGGTGACTGTGTGATATTCAGCAATGAGGTATGTAGCACTTTTTCTGGAATGAGTTCACAAAATTAATTGTCAGACCTCGTACTCTGCTTGTTTTACATCTTGTGACAAATTTTGCATAGCTGCATGCTTTGGCTAGAGTAGAATACAGTAAGTGCGGACTTACGGTATGCTGATATGACAGGAAAAATCAGTAATTGGCATTTTAAAGCCAATGTATTCCTAACAGCTGTGAGATACAAGTTCATCTTCCATTATCACAACAATTACTGAATTTTTTTGTTCTGTCAGAACTGCAACCTGAGTTAATTCATGTTTAAAAGTCAATAAATGTCTAAGGGCTTTAGAAAGGTAGAGTTTCAAACAAATTTTATCTGATGCCATTTTGCAAAAACTGGCACTTGTGTGAAACAGCCCTGATCGCCCTTGTCCCAAACGTACAATGATAGTGAGACAATGAACCAGTGAAGCTCAGAGAAGACCTTGGTTTCTTATTAATTGCCTAGTGGAAACAAGAAGCACTGTGCACCTATGTAGTCCTGCAACCTACATGTATGTATATATACACCCTGCAAGACAGGCACACCCCATGCATGAGTGCAGGGTCAGCGGTAAAGTGTTTTGTAATTATTTATCCCTGTTTCATCTCTCATAGGTCTGTGAGCTTCAGAAAGCCCAGTGGGATCTTCAAGCTGGGCCACGGGTCTGAACAAAGCCAAAATAAACAACGTCTTGAAGAAAATCTACAAAAAAGTGCTGATTTGCACTATTCCCACAGTTGGCCACAGCTCCCACCATCATTCCCATGGAAAACACCACTGCGGGTGCCAAATCAAGTTTTGCCCCTATCATAGGGGCATTGTTTTTTGTTATTATGTGAGTTTGTAGCATCAGACAATGGCACCACAAGAGACACAGTGGAGGCAGGAGAAATGCCTTTTTGCTTCACAAAGTCTGCACTGTTGTGCCCCAGAGTCTCACGTATAGTTTAGTTGTATATACACATTTTGGTAATGTGTACCCATATGTGGAATGATGAATGTGCCCAGCTAAAGCTCAAAGCCTCTTGCTTAGATTTTTTTCAGAGCCCCTGAAGTGTTAAATCATGTTAGCATCATAGTGCTCTCTCCCTCCTCCCCCACTCCCCATCCCCAATTAACAGATTTCACTAAAAACGTAGGCCCCAATAGAAAGAGTAGTGGTTTGGGGTTATATCATGGGACAGGCATCCAGGATTCTGGGTTACAAGCTCAGCTCCATTCCTGATTAGCTTTGCTTCCCAGGAGGAGCCATTCAAGCCCTTTGCACCTCACTTTCACCAGGGCTTTGACTCCATAAATAAACAGGCCTCTTTGGAAACTTGCTGAGAATTTCTGCAGAGAACAGGTAGGGGATGAGAGGGCAGGTGGCCAGCCTGACAAAAACATGTGAACTCCTTGAAAGAAAAGCAGTGACTTCCTGCAGTTCCCAGCAAGGCAGACCATGACGCTCCTGAGGGCCCAGTGTATCTTGGGTACTTGCTCAGCCTAGGTCTTGTTTACCCAACTTTCTAGTCTTTGTTCAGCCTATTTGCCTGTTTGGTAATATTTTCCCATCAACCTTGTTAGTATAGTAAAGCAAGATCCCTCTCTCTTTTATTTGCCCCTTCTCCCCACCCCCCGCCCAGACATTCTACACTGTTACATCAGAGGAGTTATTTTGTCCATAATTATGTCTGCAGGTACACAGAGGCTGGTTAATTATGGAGGTGGCACTACAGAAGTTGCTCCCAGACGTCCTCATCTGCATGGGGATGGAATGCCCTTTCTTGTCCTGGACATCTTGGCTCTCCTGTGCTCCTCAGCCTTGCATTTCCTCCTTACCCATTCTCCCCTCACTAGCCCTTTTGACCTGTCTGTCCCTCCAGCACCTAGCTTTCCTTTGGACCTCATCAGCACAGCCAGGTCAGATTCTTCCCTGCTCTTTGGCCTGTGGTCTTTGTACTCAGACTTGGTAAACACCATCAAGAGATCTTCTGTCCCCTTCATTGTCCCCTAAGTCTTAATCCCCAGAGCTTTCCCAGCCAGGTTTTGCCTGGGCACCTTTTCCTTTAGGAAGAGATCATCTGGCACCAAGCTGAGGAGCGGGCTCAGGGTTCCTTCTCTTCTTGAAAGTCTTCATCTAGTAGAGGGGAGAAGTGGCTGCAAGGAAAGTCCAAGACCAGAGAGTTAGGGATTGTAAGACCCAAGCAGAACAGTAGGAACAAGGAGGGCTGTGAGACTCTGCCTCTCCCTGTGGCTCCTGGCACAGCCTCAGAGGTGCTGACCAGGCCTACTTCAACCACACCCCATGCCCCCACCCCGACACTCACCAGCGGGTGTAGACATGGACAGAGGATAAATAGCCTCCGCCCTACATTGGAGCTTGCCTGGTTGTCACCTGCTCCTGAGGCATTATCTCTGCTCTTCTGGACTCTGCCCTCCCTTCTTCTCCTGGACATCTGAGGCTAGCAGGCCCTTCCTGTCTCAGACAACTCCTGAGCTTCTCCTATGCAACGCCCAGTACTTGCAGGGTTCATTAGACTATGAGCTCATCAAGGGCAGGAAGCTCGCCTCGCTCCCGCTGGCACCCCCAGCCCCTGGCACCTGGCACAGCGCATGAATAATGCAAAACGGGGGTTTAGGCCATGAGGGTCAAAGGCACGAATGCCCTTCCCCATCTGGCCAGAATCTTGGTACTGGCCCTTCATGGCTTCCTTGCTCCAGCGTAGCAAGAAGAGGCATTTGACACTGTCGGCAAAACTATTTCTGAGTCACTCACATTAAAGTTTAAATATCAAGATGCTGGGTCTGTGGAGAAGCCAGAAAGCCATTGAGCCAGCTGGTTGAAGCTCCCTTCCCCAAAAGTGCAGAAGCTCAGCAGCCCTTTCCCCATGCTTTCCAGATCTAGTGACATGATGGGCATCTCCTGTAATAAGACGCCTCTGATGGATAACTTTCAAAAGTCACCAAGCAATGAAGGCAGCGGCCTACAATCCAAGTGTAATTTATAGAGAGCTATTTTTTTCACATCTTCTCACTCTGGAGTGTCTTCTAAATGGATCTTTCGGGCCCTTACTTTCTTTAACGTGCTCATATTTTTTTAAGTGAATTCAGCAAAGATTCTAAATTCACGTACATTAAGGGACCAATGACTGACACTAGCTTAAATATCATCATTCCCAGAGGCATTTGGCATTAAATGATGGCCAATGCCTTCAACTAAAGGAATAAAATTCTAATGAAAATGATAGTCATCAGAAGATGGAAGGGAAAT
The DNA here is from genome assembly GCA_004026885.1 of Lyroderma lyra. Lineage (NCBI taxonomy): Eukaryota > Metazoa > Chordata > Mammalia > Chiroptera > Megadermatidae > Lyroderma > Lyroderma lyra. The sequence continues at coordinate 128,738 of PVJL010003670.1, read as the reverse complement.
ATATATGCAGGTGGTAAAGGGTCTTCCTCCTGATGGTTAGTGGCTGAACCTTTCAAAGTCACTTAACCTCTCGGAGCCTCGGTACTCTCACCAAGTGGGAGGAACAAGGTTTGCCTCGCTGAAGGTGTATGTATAAAGGAACTTTTGAAAACTGTCAAGTAGTGTGTGTATGTCAGGATAGTATTAGGCCAGGAAACTCCTGGAAGATTTTCAGGGAAAACAAAAACAATGATAAAAAGATAAGAATACGAGAAGTCCAGAGTTTTGGGCCAGTTTTTCCACTGCACTAGTGTGTAATTTGATAAATAATCTGCCATCTGCATCAGTGTCCTCCTATGAAGACAGAGTCCCATTGGCATGCGGTCTACCTCTCTCCCCCAATCCAAAAAGCATCATTAATTCATCTTCCTCATGTTCGTTAATCACACACTGGGATGTCACTGAACACTGGGGTTTTGGATCAGCACAAGAGAACCAGCATGACCTCACTGAGCTGGTAAAATTCTAGCCAAAAGCAAAGATACTGGCATTTTAGGGTATCCAATCTGCCTTATCCTGGGAAAAGTGTGCTTCTCATTGGTTCTTTTTTGAAAAACCGAACAAAAATTTGGAGGAGATTCACTCCTGTCTTTCAGGAAGTCTGGGGGCTCAGGACCCCAGACTGTGAACCACAGGATCAATAATCTTGGAGGCAGCTCCCACATTGAGGGTTATACAAAATCTACAGGTTAGTTCCCGACCTTCTGCCTGGACACCTGCCCACTCACCACCCTCTTCTCCCCTCTGAAGCCTATTTTCTCTTTCTCTGTTTCCATCTCTCCTGTCTGAGCCCTGTAAGTTGCCATCTCTTTTTCCTGACCCAGAGTTCAGTTCTCATGGGTGAAAAGGTTGATGAGCACTTAAGTAGGTACATTTATCAGGGATAACAGAAGCATAAGCATGTACTCAACATACAGATTAATTTATTCCCTCAGAAGATGCAGTTTTACATGTGTCAGGCTTGTTCTAGGTATGGGGACACAGTGGTGAGCAAAGAGCCAAAACCTCCACCCTCACAAGACTTATTTCTTACCCAGTACTAGTTGTATGCATGCAGCCATACACATAGGCACGTACGTGCACTCAAAGACAGGCCCCTTTACTCCTGTCTTTCAAAAAAGCAATTAAACTCCAAGTTAGAGCCAGAGTAATAGAGATTCATGCAGAGGAACTGTTACATCTTCTTATGTGTTCTAGAAATAGTCATTAAAGAGTGGGGAAGGGTTTGCCTTCATGTTTCCCTTTCTTCTTGCTTACATTGGAAATTAATTTCTTTTTTGCATACAACTGATCCTTTGCATGTTTTCACAGTAGGAAGGCATGCCACATTATGTATTAGAATAGTTAAATTTTTTAAAAATTTCATATGTCATTTCAATTCAGAGTTCTGATGATCTCACAGATATGTGTGCTCTGCCAAGGAATCACGTCAAAACTATTGTCTGAAATTATAACCTACCTGGAAAAGTCAGAAATGTAATCAGAGGCTATTTCCATATAACTACACCCTAAAAACACCCATCCCAGACAGGCTGGCACATGAGAATAACATGTTGGCATACAGTTGCAAGAATCTGCCGTAGACTTTTGACATTTAATTGCATCATTGTTAAAGTAGAATTGAATGAAAAAAATCCCAGACACAGAGGCTAGAATTGGGAAATTCTTCTTTATTTCCTGTCCACTTTTCAAAGCTGTGGAAGAACTGGGCTCTATTAAAACTTTGGCTGAACTCATGTTAATGAAGAAAAGTGTCTTCTCATTCTGTTAGGTTTAATTTTACATCCTTTGGACATGACCAATTTTGAGAGCATTATATGTGTTCTGTTGTCCCAGATTGTCTCACAGATAAGTATAAGAGCTACTATTCATAGAATGCTTATAATATTCCAGGCCCTGTTCTCTAAGCACAATTTTATTTCATCCTCATTATCACTCTGTGAGCTATTATCATCACCCCCATTTTACAGACAAAGAAATGGAGGCTGAGGAAACCTAAGTGCCTTGTCCCAGATGGCACAGCTAGCAAGTAGCAGAGTTGGGATACTTTCTGCTCTCCAGTGTAGCACAGCTGAACATCCCTTCTTTCTGTTTATAGCCCACTTACCTTTTTTTTTTTTTTTTTTTTTGCTTTTTGGTATGTGGGTAGCTCCCTGGCTGGGAATCGAACCCAGGCCGCAGCACCGACAGCACCAGTGCCGAAGCCTTAAGCCACTACACCACCAGGGAACTCCCTCCACTTACCTTTATTCTGCCCAGCCACACGTGCATCGGGTATAAGTTGATGTGGTCTGGCTAATTGGGTTTATGTGCAGGACAAGGGCTCATTATATTATAAACTGAAAATTTATCCAGTAAAGGAAACTTGGATTCTCTCTTCCCAGGCTGTGGTTATTCCAGAGCTTCCATGGCATTGCCTGCGAGCCTAACAAGCGCCCTGCATAGCATAAGTATACAATAGATACGGTTTGATTACTAGGCACTTAGCATAGGACCAACTCAGGGAATAGGCTACCCTTTCAGTGTTATTTATCAGATATCACCAATCTCTCACTGGCCCTCCAGCTAACCTCTCATGATCTCTCCTCCCCTTTACACGATTAGCTCTGCTGCTTGAGTTCAAGGCCAGACACCGTGCCACAGAAGGCCCTGAGAAACACTTATTTCCTGCCTGGGCCAGAGGCTGTGAAGCTGAGAGCAATAGCAAGTGCACCTGTAAGGCTTGTGATCACATAGGGCAGACGTTCCCAGCCTGTGCCTGAGCATTAGAATGACTGGGGCACAGGTGTACTTGATTCCACAAATGAAAATACAGGATGCCCAGTTTAATTTGAAATTCAGATAAACAGCAAAAAAATGTTTTAGTATGATATACCCATGCAATATTGGGGCATACTTATCTTAAAAATTATTTGTTGTTCATCTGAAATTCAAATTTACCTGAGCATCCTGTATTTTATCTGGCAACTTTAATTGGGGAGTTTAACCTAGTGCAATTAAATTACAATCCTGGAAATGGGGTTCAGCTACCAGTAATTTAAAAATGCTCCCTAGGTGATTTTCATGCACAGCTATGTTTGCGAATCATGGATAGAGAGACATAATGTGCTTTGGAAGAAAAATGGGGTTTGGCCCAGGGTAGGAAACCCTCAAAGGAGGAAGTAGTGAAAACATGTGACAGACTTCGCCTATCCAAGCTTCTGCCTTTGGGGAGCTCTGCTGGGCCATATCCCAGCAACCAAGCTAGGCAAAGGCAGGGTGGAGCTGGACCATGCAGCCAGCTTCATGTCCTCAGGGCCACATCAGGGTGCTCAGCACCATCTCTATGGAGCTTGGTGCCCTCCAGAGACACGCACCTCCTGCCCCCACCCCTCCATCCTGAACCAGCTAAGCTAGCATATATCAAATTTCATTTCCTTTGCGTATCTGAGTTAAGCAGGCACCCAAATTTCTACTGTGACTTGGGGGAGCTCAGAGTGTAGTCTGCCTTTGGGAAATAATACAATACAGGGGTTAAAAGCTTGGGGTTAGCAGCCAAGCAGAGATATGTTCAAATTCTGTCCCTGTCATTTACTTAGATGTATAAGCTTGGGCAAGTTACATTACCTCTCTGAATCTCGGGGGGTTTTTTATCTGCAGAACGGAAATGATAATCATACTCATCTCACAAGGTTATCATGAGGATCAGATGAGAAAATGCCTATAAAGTGCTTAGCAGAGTGCCTAGCATGAAGGAAGCACCAAAAAGTAGCTGTTACTATTACTTCATTGCGGTTCGACCTTTCCCAGGTACCCGTGCTGATCTGCCCCTCCCAAGGCTTGACAGTACAGGGACATCAGAGGGATAAGGCTGCAGAGCTGGGCAGCCTGGAGCTCCCCAGGGAGTTTCTCTCCTGGGCAGAACGTGGGCTTAGACCCCTTGTTTTCTCTCACCTTTCTGGCTTTGAGCCCTTGACCAAGCCTGGACAGACAGGATTACCCATTGCATAAAGGGAAATGACTGAGAGTGCACAAAAGGGACCTGGCTCCCTGAATTTCCACTTGTGACTTTGTCACCAATGGGTCATGATCTTAGGCAGGTCAGTACCCCTCTCAGGGATGCTTCTCCATCTGTAAGATGGATGTAGGCCAGTTGGTACCTGTCATCCTTCATGCTCTGTGATGGGCTTACTTATGGAAATTCTGGCCTTGACTCCACAGTCATGCTGCCCAGAGAATAAAGATTTTCTTTTTTCTACCTATTTTCAGGATTCTGAAGTGAGGTGTCGGGGTTCTTGCAGGGTGGAGAGCTTGGAGAGGTGTAGATTTTCTGCCTTCTCTGCAGCTACGAATATACTTGTGTTTTGCTAAAAAAAAATACAACATGCCTTCCCCTTTAAGTCTTCCCTTTAAAGAATGGAGGGAAACTTCTCTGCTCGCCCTACCTTTTGCCCTTTTTTAAGACGGCCCCAACCTCACCAGCACTGGCCATCGTTGAAGCCTATTGGTACAACGGGAACTGAAATGTGAAGGGGCTATTTTGAGGGTGTCATTCAAAAGCGGACTCCCCGCCCCACCGAAACTGGAACACCTTGGATACACCTGTTCTTTTTCTCTTAAGTAATCCGCTCTCCTAATCCTTTTTAAAATTTCACCTGTTGTTGAGAGTCCACTGCTGTTGTCATTTTTGAAGGACAAACCTGTTTTTCAAGTGATAATTGCATTGGCCATCTGTCTCCATTAGCCATCCCCGACCCCACCACCTTTTTCCAAACCCCTAAATGACTAAAATAATAGTGCAATAAAAGAATCTGGTTTCAGCAGACTGCATTGTGTCCATGTGGGTTCAACATTCGGATTGAACCTAAGAGCAAACTAGGTAACAAAAGAAAAGTCCTCTTTGGGGTTCCAGAAATGTACTCACCACAGGGCGCAGAGCTGGAGACACAGCTGGCTTTCATCTCTAAGGAAGAAATGTGCATCCCAAGGAGGGGTCGTGTTGCTTTTCTGCAAGGGAACGTACCCAGCTAACGTTCATGATGATGAATATTCTGAGAACACGGTTATCTTCATTAGGGCTTGAGATAAAGCCCTAATCAAAGTGGTCATGAACTCTTTTTGAAGCTGCACAGGAAATCTCAAGGAAACACAGTTTAAAAGACTCTGTTCAAAGGAAACTCCTCCTTTATTAATAGTATTCAGAGATTTGTTCCTGATTTGGTTTTGGTAACTTGCTGTGCTAAAAGAAACATGGACAGTTTCTCTGGGAATTCGAACCCAGAAGTTTGGGGTAAGGGTTGCAGATAATTAATGTTGGGGGACATTGTTAGCTACCACTTGGGGTTTGGGCATAGTAAAACAAGACCCAACAGCTGGGCATGTTGATGTTTCTACGATAGCCATTCTGGGTGTAAAACTATCTTTGCCTCCCTCCTTTGAACTAGGAAGACTTATCATCCTTTGATGGGATTAATTTGACCATGCTAACAGATTTACCCGAGATGATCCCTGCATAATTTAGGCCTGATTATCTCTCTGGAAAAATGGGACCAAAATATTTCATGGAGATATTCTATTAGTAAAGGAATTTGATCACGTAAATATATTAGTGAGTTATGCTAAAAGTTGACATGATACTAACATTCCAGTGGGTTTTTGCTTTGGTTATGAAGTATGGTGGATAGAGAAGGGCAGACAGAACTGTTAGGGATCTTAGAACCCAAGGAACAACACAGTGGGGAGTCCTCTGGGTCTTATTTTAGCCTAATTCATCCCAGACTTGGAGCTGAAGAAGCTGGCAACCTGGAAACATTAGGTGCAGAGAGAAAAAAAGCCAAGAAAGCTCACTCTCTGTAGCCAAAGAACCAGGAAAGGAGCAGCCTGGCATGACAAAACAAAACAAAACAAAACAACTTTTAGATAATAACCACTCTGCCTCAGCCAACCACCACACAAAACCTGTGACCCACCCCCCTCACTCACACCAGTAAAGGCCAAGTGGAGAACCTTGACTTCCACCCTAGCCAGGCCACAGTAAGGCTCCCCAGCAGTCCCCACCGCAGTGGATTCAGAGAAGGCAGAAGAGTGAGTCAGGACCTTGAAGCCCAACCGGCGGTAATGAGGCACACCTCCCTGCAGTGTTCGCGCAGACGCATTAGGAACTCCCACTCCTGCACCGCCCAACAAAGCACCCTTCTCCTCAGGTGTCAGGGGAGGCCAAGAGGGGAACCTGGACTCATATCTCCATCTGGCACTAACAAAGCAGTGCTCCCATTTTCCTGCCACAGTGGTGTCAGAGGAAACCATGTGAAACAGAAGATTTAAATAGCATACACAGTCTTACAATATGAAAATGTCCGTATTTCAATAGAAATTCATTCATGGTTTCAAAAACCAGGAAGATCTCAACATAAATGAGAAAATACAATCAATAGAACACCTAGAACAGAGAAATAGCCATATAAAAATGTGTCAATAAACAATTAGAAAACATGCTTGGAAAAAATTTAAGAAGTATGGGTGGTAAATATAATGCAATAGATATAGATGATGTATTATAGAATGGTACACTTGAAACCCATATAATTTTACTAACCAATGTCACCCCAATAAATTTAATTTTAAAAATTTTAATTCATTAAATAAATAAATAATAGAAAGTCTCAGTGAAGAAATCTAAGATATAATGAACCAGATGGGAGTTTTAGTAGTAGTAAGTACAACAACCAAAATTAAAAGCTCAGTGAATGGGCTCAAACAGCAGAATGGAGGAGGCAGAAGACATAATTAGTAAATTGGAAGATAGAAGAATAGAAGTTATCCATCTGAACGACTGACTGAAAATGGACTGAAAAAAGAAAAAACAAACAGAGTCTCAGGGACACATAGGACTCTAACATTCATATCACTGAAGTCCCAGAAGAAGAGGAGAAAGAGAGCAAAGCTGAAAAAAATACTTGAAGAAATAATGATTTAGAACTTCCCAAATTTGTCAAGATACATAAACTACAGATTCAAGAAACTGAGTGAATCCCCAACAAAATAAATCTAAAGAAATCCATGCCAGGACACGTTATAATTAAACTTCTGAAAACTAAAGACAAAGAAAAGAGTCTTGAAAGCAGCCAAAGGAAAAAAACGTAGATATAAACAATCTTGATCTAAAATTTACATGGAAAAGCAAATAAATTAGAATAATTTAAGCTAAAATAATTTTGAAAAGAAGAATAAAGTGGGAGGGTTTGATCTGTTTGATTTCAAGACTTATGTACTATAATTTCTACCTTACCACTTAGAAAAATTAACTTGAATAAAGACTTTAGTGTAAGAACTAAAAATGTAAAACTCCTAGAAGAAAACATGAGGGAAAAATCTCCTTGAATTTGGTCTTGGCAATGATTTTTTTGATATGACACCAAAACCACATGCAGCAAAAGCAAAAATAAACATGTGGAACAATACCAGACTAAAAAGCTTCTGCACAACAAAGCATACCATCAACGAAGTGAAAAGGCAACCTACTGAATGGGAGAAAATATTTGCAAATTATATATCTGATAAGAGGTTAATATTCAGAAAATATAAGACCTCATAAAACTCAATAGTGAAAACAAAAAATCCAATTTAAAAATAGGCAAAGGATCTGAATAGACATTTTTACAAAGGAAATATGCAAATGGACAAAAGCTAAATGAAAAGGTATTCAACAACTACTCATTAGGGAAATGCAAATCAAAACCACAATGAAATGTATCACCTCACACCTATTAAAATGGCTATTATCAAAAAGATTAAGTGCTGGTGAGAATGTGGAGAAAAGGAAACTCTTGTGCACTGTTGGGGCAGTTACTGTGGAAAACAGTATGGTGGTTCTTGAGTAAATTAAAAATAGAACTTACATAGGATCCAGCAATTCCACTTCTGGATATATATTTGAAGGAAATGAAATCACAATTTTAAAGAGATATCTGTGGAGTTCCCTGGTGGTGTAGTGGCTAGGCTTCAGCGCTGTCAACACTGTGGCCTGGGTTTGATTCCCAGCCGGGGAACTACCCACGTAAAAAAAAAAAAAAAAAAAAAAAAAAAAAAT
>PVJL010003670.1:0-120531 GCA_004026885.1 Lyroderma lyra | reverse complement strand
ATATATATATATATATATATATATATAATGGAATATTATTCAGTCCTAAAAAGGAAGAAAATTCTCCCATCTATGACAACATGAATGAAACTCAAGAATATTCTACAAAGTGAATTAAGTCAGACAGAGAAAGACAAATACAGTATGATCTCACTTATATACAAAATCTAACAAAACCTGAATCTGTAGAAACAGAGAGTAGATTGGTGGTCACCAGGGGCCAAGGGAGGTATGGAAATGAAGTGAAAGTGGTCAAAGGGTTTAAATTTTCAGTTATAAGATGAATTAAGTTCTGGAGATCTAATATATAGCACATGACTATAATTAACAATACTGTATTGTATATTGAAAGCTGCTAAAACAGTAGATCATAGAAGTACTCACTATACACATACATAAACAAGTAACTATGTGAGGTGATGGTATGTTAACTAACCTTATCATTTCACAGTATACATGTATATCAAGTCATCACATTGTATACCTTAAACTTACACAATGTTATGTGTCAGTTACATCTGAATAAAGCTATATTATACACACACACACACACACACACACACACACAAAGTGTACTTACAAGATGTTACCAATGGGGGCACCCAGTAAAGGCTAGACAGGATCTACAATTGTATCAACATAAAATATTTAATTAAAAACAACTAGGTTAGGGGGAAAACATCAGAATTACCCTTGGAAGTCACAACTATGTCCCCCATTCGTAAGTATAGAGGATAAGTATTTCAAACTATACCTCATTCTCTTGTCCAATATGGATAATCTTTTGTCCAAAAAGAACTAGAATTATCTCACTGTGTTGTCAAATTTAAGGAAGACAGGAAAAGACGCATCAGTGTTGCATAGTGCTTCTCTAACACAAATGTTTGGTACAATATATGTGTCAATATAAGAAAAATTCCAACACTCATTGCTCTATGATAGCAGTTCTCAATCTGTGGGTCGTGACCCCTTTGGGGGTCGAACGACCCTTTCACAGGGGTCGCCTAAGACCATCGGAAAACACGTATCAGATATTTACATGACGATTCATAACAGTAGCAACATTACAGTTATGAAGTAGCAACGAAAATAATGTTATGGGGGTCACCACAACATGGGGAACTGTATTACAGGGTCGCGGCCTTAGGAAGGTTGAGAACCACTGCTCTACGTTATATTTATTTTAATGATATTTTCATTAAATAGTAGTTGCAGCTAAAAAAAAAAAAAACCAAGACAGAACAGGCAGGAGCTCCCTCTTCGGCATGTTAGCACTGTCCTTGGGTTGGAGCACTCTTCGTCACGTGTTCTGGGAGCAGTAGCCGCCGCTCTCAGCCCAACTCCCCTGCACAGCAGCAGCTTTGATTTCATTTGATTTTTTTCTTCTCTCCAAGCTTCACCCAAAATGAGGTGACCACATAGCAGAGTCAGGCCAAGGAGAGACCCAGCGTCTGCCTGGAAATGGAATCTAGCAAATATCCACATGATTGCTCTAAGGAGACATGACTATAGAAAACAGGGCCTGGCAATTGGTGGCATGTGTCCCAGGGGCCCAGGTAAGGTCATGGGCATTGTTCCTGAGAGACTGTGGATGAGATTCTGAAACGACTGGAATTTGCTTTGCTACTCTCACAACTCCCCTTCCTTTCCTCCCAGCTCTCATGGTCCTCCAGCCATCTAGCTTGGGTTTCTTTGAGCCTTATTTTTTAATAACTTAAAATTTTTAAATAAGTAAATCATCATCCCAGAAATACAGAGAAGAAAAATAAGATAATAAAAATCATCCAAATCCCAGGACCTTAGTCTGTACCACCTTCCCTCCAGAATAAAGTCAAAACAAGTTAAGTGAAAAAGCTGTATTACCATAATGCAAAAGATACTGCATAAAGCCCTGTCTTACATGTGCCTGTAGTGAAGTCGTCCCTACAATGTATATACTCGTGTATACATTTTTTTAAATAAAAAATGAGATCATATTGTACAGGCTGTTTTGTAACCGTTTTTTTTCCACTCAATAATGATTCATGAACATCTTTCCAGGTCAATAAATATGTTTTTACAATATTTAAATGGCTGCACAATATTCCATTGTATGACTGTACCATCATTAATTTAACCAGTCTCCCAGTGGTAGACATTAAAATTGTTTCCAAATACTTTCTGCTGCTATAAACAATGTTACAATAAACATCCTGGAGCAAAATCTTTGGGCACATTCTTAATTATTTCCTTAGGCTACATTCCTGGAAGGGAATAGCTGGGTATATGTTTGCACATTTTTAAGGTTATGAAAATGTTTTGTCAAATTGTCCTGCAGTTAATTTGCTCTCTCTCGCTGTGTGTGAAGATGTCGCACCCCTCTCCCCAACACAGACAAACACGCAGCGTCCCGATCACTTGGATACCATTCCAATTTTCAAGGAGCTGTCAACTAATTCCTAATCAGCTCTTAACGAATGCTAAAGGTTTAGGCTGATGATGCAAGTCTGGGCCCTCCCCGTGCCCATTTGCACTTTATACGTGGGCATCTGAGGAGGGTGGTCTTCCCTTTTAATGGACCAGGCCTCTGGAACACGAGTTGCTGGCACTCAGAGATCAGAGATATACTCGTATTTGGGATGTCCCCAACTACCAATCACTGCACTGGAGGGTAGTTTGTCAGGAGTACCCCTCACCCCACCCCTTCTGGGAAGGAATGAGTCCATTAAAAACAGCCGAGCCCAAGTCTCTCAAGGTGCCCACCCACCAGGATGGACGCACATCATCTTTTCTCAGGCTCCCAGGTTGGCCAAGTTCGGGGGGGCAGCACCCTCTTCTAGGCCATCTCCAGTTTCCAATTCCCCGCAGGCGGCCCCACACTTGCCATCTTACCTCTCACGGAGACTACTTGAGGCTACATGGCACGTGCGACCGTAGTCCACGCCACTGTCTGATCAGGATGCCCTTGAGCCACATCTAGAGGAAAGAGAGTTGGTCCTGAACCCAGGGAAATGGGGTCCTTGGGTCCCCATTCTCCAGCAAGGCAGCTGGGGCTGTGGACTAAAACCTCTTCCCTCGGGGTGGCAGGAGGAGGGGATGGCCTGTTCGATAGTGCTTCCAACCTCGCAGGATTGGACAATGAGAAAATGTCTGGTGAGAAGACTTGGAGCCCTCAGGACACACTCTGCCTTGTGTCTGTTATCATGGGTCTCGGTAACAGCCCCCAATATGTGCCTAGTGCTGACCCCCGTGGGCCAGCCACGCATTGCTTAATGGGGATTAGCTCATTTAATCTTAGCAAAACAGCTCTACGAAGGAAGGACTAGCATGATTCCCATTTGACTGATAAGTAAACTAAGGCACATAGAGGTCAAGAGGTTGCCCAGCTACCACAGCTACTAAGCGGGGGAGCTGGGACCCTGACCTACGTGGTCTGACCCCAGAGCCCACATTTTAGCCACCATGCAGACTGCCTGTATAATAATCACAGTGACAGCAACCACCAGCCACGGAGCAGGTAAACTAGGCATCTGGCATGGTGATGAGAACTTGAAAGGCAGAGTCTCACCTAGGCTCCACCCCTGGTGAGGCAGGGATTACCGTCACTACTTTACAGATGAGTAAACTGAGGTCCTCACTGATTAGTTAGTGGCTTGTCCGGGGCCAGGAGAACCGTGACCATAATGGTCAACCGTGACACTTCTCCAGCAGCCCTCCAGGTCCTCATCAGCGGTCAACATCTGTGCACTGCCTCCTGGGGACGCCTGGCAAACCCCACTGCCACGGCTCCCTGGCTTACCTGCTCATTAAGCATTTTGTCAGGGCAAGTGGCTTTTGGTCCTCAAAGCAGAACTCCTCTTTTCTGCAGAAGAAAGCAAGTTCCTCCCTCTTTCCACTGTTTTCTGGAGTGGGGGACCGAGTGACACGATCCGCTGGGTAGCTTGCCGCAGTGCCCTTGGCCACCGCACCCCTCCAGCCTTCCCAAGGGCTCCAGGCTTATCTTCAGGTACAGCGCTATCAGCTTTCAAGGCCAGCAGGCTTTCTTTATTTCCAGACAAGGGAAGGGAGAGCTTTTGGTCCCTGACTCGATTTTGGGTGCCAGTCCAAACCTGTAGCCTTCTAAGACCGATGGGACTTTCCCTCCACCAGATCCACGCACTGAGGCCACGTATGGCCTCAGGGTCTTGGGGTCTTCTTTTTTTATAGTGTAAAAAGTTACATGCTTTTACACAAAAATGCATTTTAAATGATGCAGAAGTAAATAGTGTAGAAAGTACAATTCTTATTCATCCCATCATACCACCCCCCCCCAAGATTACTCACCACAATCCTTCCAGATTTTTCTTCATACGTTTGCACTTATTGATGCAAAAATAAACATATGGAATGTTGTAGATATACATTTTTATGCACAAAATACTATAGTATAGATTGTAATTTTTTTTTTTTACATAAAATATATCTCGGTGTTCTTTTTGCTCTTGAATAGATGCATAATATTCAATAGTATGGATGTGATTCTACCTCTCTATTTCACTTACAAAGTGGTTATTTCTATTTTGAAAGGGCAATATGTACATAGATACATTCAAACAGTACAAAGGGGTATATGTTGTATCTGTCTTGTCCCCTGATGTATCCTCAGTGCCTAAAACAGTGCCTGACACACAGTGACCCAATAAAACAAGGGCATCTCCTTCTCACTCCTGGACAACCACCACCCAGCCTCCTGGTTTCCTGTATGTCCTTCAGGAGATGGTCTGTACACACACACACACGCACAGCAGTCAACGCAGCCAGTGACTGAAATACAGCCCCCCACCACTTGCTTTCTCTCTTCCTCTGGTCCCCACACACATTCTGCAGGAGGCAGAGCCTCGGGGAGAGAGGTAACAGGCCGTGTGAGTGCTGATCAGCCCACAGCCATAAGATGGGGCAGAAAGAATCAAGGCTGTGGCATTAGGAGACATGGACTGGATTCCAGCCTCCAAGGCGGCCGTGCTCGGGATCTTACGGATATGTCGCTGAGGTTCCGTTCCTTCCTAGGCAAAGGCAAAACAGTTGCACGGACCACACTGGGTTGTTCTGCAGAAACCGGGCAGGAATATGTGTGACAGCAACACATGCATGGTAACTGCACAGTCAGCTAAAACAGGTGACGGGACACCAAGCAGCTTGCTCTGGGTGCTGCCCTAACATGGAGGACTCAGTTTTGCCAGGAAGCAGGGGAGAAGTCAGAGTTCACTTTTCTGAAATCAGATGAGCCTTAGAGCCATCTATTTTTAAGCTATGGTTTACTGCTATTAATTAATCAATCAAGAATATATTTAAAGAGTTACTAGGTACCAGGCAGTGTGCTAGATGGTTGAGATCCAAAGAGGGAAAGGTTTAGACACCAGGACCCCCCATTCTATTAGGGAAGCCATCCAACATGTATTTATTGAGTTCCTACTCCCAGAATAGATATATAGCAGTAAACAAAATGGATCAAAATGCATAGAACCTACCTCAGAGGCTCAAATAAAGGGACAGACACACAGTGGCTGGGAGAGGGGATAGCTAGATCAGCCTCAAGGGACAGGAAGAGCTTCCTAGAGAGATGATGACACTTGAGATCAGTCTTGCAGGAGGAGGAAGGATTCCCAGGCAGCCAAACGGGGAAGGGCATCTGAATCAGCGTGAACAGCCTCTGCAAAGGCACAGAGGAATGAAAGAGAATGGCGTGTCTGGGGGAGTCCTCGTGGCGGGAGGACTGAGTGGCTGGGCCGGGTGTGCGCAGGGGCCGTCGCCGGCAGGTGAGGTTGGTAAGGCGGTCACCCTGGGGACAAACTGTCAGGGGCCCTGTATCAGATTCCTACCGCAGTCGGAACCATACACTTAGAGGCTTAAAGCCATACAAATTCATTCTCTTACACATCTGGACGTCAGAAATCTAAAATGCTTACGGGGCTGTGTTCCTTCCGGGGGATCTCGGGAAGAGTCCACTTTCTCACCTGTCCAAGCTTCTCCAGGCCGCCGCATTCCTTGGCCTGTAGCCCCGAGCCCCTTGCTCCACCTTCGAAGCTGGTGGTACAGCATCCTCACAACCTCCCCCCCACTCTCTCTCTCTTCCCTTTTGGTGTCTCAGGACCCTTGTGGTCACATGGGCCTGGATAATGCAGGATGCTCTCCCCATATCGACATTCCTAACATAATCACATCTGCAAAGTCCCTTTGCCACGGAAGGTGACTTATCACATGACGTAGCCCCCCCATCTGCCCACCATGGCCTCTACGTAAACCACATCAGGGACCTGACCCTGGCTGAGCGGATGGGGCCCTGTGCGGGCAAGGTGGGAGGGGTGGGGGGAATGCAGGAGCGTGCGAGGGTGCGTGTGCGTGTGTGCGTGTGCGAGAGAGATGTATGTGTGCGTGTGTGCGCGTGCGCGCGTGTGAGATGTGTGCGCGTGAGGTGTATGTGTGCGTGTGCGCGTGTGCGCGTGTGTGTGTGTGAGATGTGTGTGTGCGTGTGCGTGCGTGTGTGTGTGCGTGTGTGCGTGTGTGTGTGAGATCTATGTGTGTGTGCATGGTGTGTGCGATGCGTGTGTGTGTGTGTGCGCGTGTGTGAGATGTGTGTGTGCGTGTGTGTATACGCGTGCGTGTGTGTGATGCGCATGTGTGTGTGTGATGCGTGTGTGATGTGTGTGATGCACGCACGTGTGTGTGATGCGCATGTGTGTGTGTGATTTGTGTGTGTGCATGTGTGGCATGTGTGTGCGTGTGTCGTATGTGTGTGTGTGCACGCGCGTGGTGTGTGTGTGTGATGCATGTGTGTGTGATGCGTGTGTGTGCGATGCGTGTGTGTGCATGTGTGTGTGCGTGTCTGTGTGTGCAATGCATATGTGTGTGCATGTGTGTGATGCGTGTGTGTGTGTGTGATGCATGTGTGTGCGATGCGTGTGTGTGCGTGGTATGTGAGATGCGTGTGTATGTGATGCGTGTATGTGTGTGTATGTTGGGGGTTGGAGAGCTCATCTTGGTGAGCAGTGGGGAGGCAGGGCCTGAGTCAGGAAGCTCAAGATGAGAAACCCCTCAGGAGGCCGAGGCAATGGTCCAGGAGAGAGAAACACAGCATCCAAATGAAGCAGGTAGTTTTAGAGATGGAGACCTTGAGAAAGATCATTCTGGAAGGCTAGAAGGATCTAGAAAGAGCTTTTAAGACAGAAAAAGAGGATGAAGCTAAGGGAAGGTGTTTCTTTGCTGTTGGTTGATTTTGTTTTGTCTTTTCTGATAAAATAAAGTACTCAGTGTGATTTTTGGCTGAGGGGACAAGACAATGGATGAAAAGGGAAATTTAAAGGAATTAAAGATTGAACTAAATATATAATTTTTTAACTTGAAAAAATAATGCTTGAGGGCTCTCTCGGCTAGAGAAGCTCCTTCGTTTACCTTCATTCAGCCCAAAAGTTCTGGCTCTAAGATGAAAACCCACTGCAGTGTATTTCTAGAGAATATTCACCCACTATCAGCTTCAGAATAGGCAAGCTCTTCCAACACACACAAATCTTTTTGTATTGGCTTCTTCAAAAACTCTGAGCTGAAGCTAACTCCAGGCCTCTCATTCCAGTGCTACGG
The DNA here is from genome assembly GCA_004026885.1 of Lyroderma lyra. NCBI lineage: Eukaryota > Metazoa > Chordata > Mammalia > Chiroptera > Megadermatidae > Lyroderma > Lyroderma lyra. Next base: position 112,938 of record PVJL010003670.1, on the reverse strand, counting down.
TACCATCAGTGCCGGACGACAAGTTTACTTGACGAAACCACCTCAGACGCACGCCAATCAATGGGAGGAGCTCTGGAATTGGAGTTGAAGACCCAAGTTCAAGTCTCGGCCCCCCACACACACCTTGGACAGGTCACTTATTCTTATAGCCTTGGCTTCCTCTCTGTGAAAGGGGAATAATTGTAATACCTGCCTGCTTACTTCACAGTGTTGTTATTAAAGAATCAGTTGAAATGTCCACAAAGAGCTCTGTAATTGGTAAAGCATGGTACAATTATGGGGCACTATTATTATTTTTTCATGCCCAGACACTTATTTGGTTATTTTTTGTGAAGATCATACTCTTTTCCATCTGCAAGTGGGGAAATAAACTTTGGGCCAAGCTAGGTAAGTCTCACCTGGCCAGTGGGGAGGAGAAGGCTGTGGCTCGCTCTCTTTTCTCAGAGGTCCCATCTGACCCCTCACCCCTAATTCACCCCGCAGGGCTTTCTGCTTTCAGGAGCTTACAGTCCAGTGGGGTGGTGGGAGAAGCGAAGTGACAATGACCATGTTTTGTGGTCAGTGTTGCAGAAGTCATCTGAATCTGTGGAGAGAAGATCCCTTCAGAATAGGGAATCCATCACTGGAGACTGGTGGTCAGGACTGGCTTCTAGGGAGGTGACCACATGCCGAGTGAAAACAAACAAGCAGCTAAGCCAAAAAAGAGGAAGGAAAGGGCACCCACATGAAAGAAACAACAATGTAAAGGCATGGAGGTTTTCAGCAATATGGTAGGTTCGGGAGCCCTGGGCTGGCATGGCCAAACCACGAGGCTGTTGTCAGCTCCTCCTTTTATCTCCTGGGCTTTCCAAAACCCAATCCCATCTCAGTTGCTTCCGAGCTGGCCCGGGTCTGCAGCCTACCTCCCTGCCCCCAACACCCCACCGGTTGTGGAACTCAGGCACGCCCAACAGTTGGCCAATCGACCTTGACTCCTTCTCCGTAGAAGTCTTGGGCAGTAGCTTCATCTCCTGGAATTCATCTGCCTTGTAAATAGCCAGTCTGCCAAGAAAAGGTTTTCTCACTGAAGGCAATTTTGTTATTAGGAAAAAAATAAAGAAAAGAAAAGAAAAAAGCTTCTGTCTCCTCCTCCCTCCCCCAACTCCCTGACTTGAGTTCCTCTCATTGGTTTCTTGCTTTGGCAGTTTTATTATGAAAAGGACACATTGAAATACAAATTGGGATGGGTACAGTGTAATTACTAATACTGCATATTCATTTCCTCCCTTTGTTCCTGGGGAGTCCCTACAGAGCCCTCTCACCAGCCCGGTCCCAATCCTGTGTGAAGTTAGTTCTCTCTTTTCTTCTGAGTGCCAGGCGGGGCTAAGAGGGGAAACGCAGCCAGAGGAAGTACCTGCCTTCCCCGAGAAGGACTATTTTTGTGACAATGCTGAGCTGACGCGGCAGTCCTGGCCTCTGAAGTCCAAGGGCTTCCCGGCTCTCCCCACACAAACAGCTTGCAGACGAGCCAGGCATGGGAAGTTCCAGCCAGGGGAGCTTTCTAAAAAATTAAATGCAACAAAACTACCATTTTCAGGGATATGGGGGCCAGTGATCCAGGCTGGACTGTGCAGTCTTTCTGAGCCCCTGACCTCTATTCCTTCAGTACCTCCTCAGGAGAAAGAGGTCACATAAATGGGTTGACTTCAGCATTCAATGCTGTGTGACCTGTCCCATCTCCTTCAATGACCGTGGCTTCTGCCCCTCCCCAGAGGAGCATCTTGCTGTGAACACACATCACTGAGAGGCACAAGTGGCTGAGAGAGTGGGTTCTGTGTTCTAATCTTGCCTCTGGCAGATAACAGTTGTACCACTTTGGGCCAATTTGCTCTATCCATCTGTAACGCAATGTCCCCATCTATAAAATTTGGCTACTAGGAGTTTTCATCTCAAAGAGATATGATGAGGATTAAATGCCTCCATGTAGATAAAGCATGTAGAACAGACCTATTGTACTATAAAGGTATGGCACTCATGGTTTCAATTAATAGCCTCTCTATATAGGCCTTTGCAATATGGTCAACAATAAGAATCTAGTCCTCCACTTCTTGCATCTGAATAGGTAAGGGTTAGGATGTTTCTTTGGCCAGCAGAAGTGCCATGGAGCCAGTTCTGAACCTAGACCCTACGAGGTCTTAGTCACGTCTGCTGGAACCCTGGCTCTGCCGTAAGAACAAGCCCAGGCTAGCCTGCTGGATGATAAGAGATGACGTGAGGCAGAGATGAGTCAGCCTCATTGTCTCAGCTGAGGCCCCCGGACATGTGAGAAAGCCCAGCAGTGATCAATGAACCAACCCACAGGCAACCTGCTGCTGACCACAGGAGCACGAGTGAGGCTATCCTAGACCAGAAGAACCACTCAGCCAACCCACAGACTCCAGAGCTCAATACACACTTACTGTTTTAAGCCACTACATTTTGGGGTGATTTGTTATTCAGTGATAACTAACTGGTGCACGTAGGAAGCTATTATGGTCCTTTCTCCCTCCTCTAGTATTTACTGTCTATGTGGCTTAACCCACTGCCCATCTAGACTAAAGTCACCAGGGACAGAGATAGGAAGTTATCAGGGCAAGAACATAGGCCCTGGAATCAGACAGAATTTAAATCCCAGAGTTCAAATCCAGCACGTACAGAGATAGGACCTTTAGTACGTGTAAATAATAACAGCTGTCATACAAGGTTGTGGTAGGAATTGAATAAAGAAATGGATGGGGAAGTGCCTGAGGCCCATATTCTCTTTCTCTTTCCACAGGAAACTCAATGTTTTGCATGTAAAGTAACTTTTAATACATGGTGATTGAAATCATATTTTTCTTGACTAGGTTGAACTGTTAAGCTCAGTTATCTGATGCTCTCAAGAGGAGGGACAGGTCATAGCTTCATTCGAAAGCACAAAGGAGGTGTTCTCTGATTAGCCCATGGTGGTAAGATGCCAACAACAATAGGAATCCTTGGCATTTACTTAGTGTTTAGGAAGCGCTTTCACATATACTTCGCTGAATTTTACAGTAACTCTTTGGAGCCCTTGAGGAACGGCATTGTCCTCACTGTACAAGCTTCAGAGAAATTGTTGAGGTCAGTGGTTTACCCCTTCTACGCAGCTGACAGTGGCAGGACTGGTACTTTTAGGGCTCGTGCTGCCCCCAATATATCAGCTGTTACAGTGCTCAGGGCCTACGAGGAGTCCCACTTAGGGCATTAACCTCTGCTTTTCTGTTTATAGAACGGATATAGCTTAACACGAAATGTTCCTGATCTTCTGGAAACACAACTCAGACTTCACTTTGGTTCAGCACCGAGGTCGTGGGCTTTTTCAGGAGCCTTTTTGTTAAGGTGAAGGACCTCTCCTTGTCCTCATCACTCACTGCCAGGAAATAAAAGGACCGAAGACAGTTCTCAAGGAGAGCCATCCAAGTCAAACTCCATGGCTGACATGCAGGCACCCAGCCAGCATGCAGAGAGTCTTTGCTTCTGCAGTCGTTGGGAAAGTCCTCCCCAACCACTTGAGGACAATGTGTCTCATCAAGTGAATCCTTCAAGGGTTAGGGTATTTCCTGAGTAAACATTGTCAACTCCCTTGCAGAAGGACGGTAGGAAAGTCAGGGCTGCCCACCTGCAATGCCAGTCCTCCCATGGGGCAGAGTCCTGTCCTGGGGGAGGTGGGGGCTGAGAGGTGGGCATGTGGGGGCGGGGTGCAAAATGTCAGTGAAACAGTAAGTACTGTTTCTGCCTTCCTGGAGCTCAAAATCCAAATGGGGCCTGGGACATGCCCTTGTGGGGAAGCCATCTCCAGGAAATTGGTCAAACATTAAAGAGCTGTTTGTATAAAGATATTTATAATAGTGGGATTGAGAGTGATGAAATCTGGAAATAGCCCAAATGCCCAACAAAAGAGGATTGGTTAAGCAAACTTTAATTAGAGTGATGGAATATTATATTGCCATTAAGAAGGATAATAATGGAATTTAAGTAGATCCATGGAAAAGTACATATGAAATAATATTGGGTAAATTAAGAATACAAAACAGTTTCCAAGACTTGGTTAGACCTGTGTAAAATTTTATATGCATGGTGATAATGACAGTAAGAACATATCACAAAATAAAAATAGCAGTAGTTTTAAGGTAGATGGGCATGACTGTAATTTTTTGGTTATGTTAGCTTAATATGCAGTGAAAAATCTAGAAGGTAGCAAGAGAGAAACATGTCATCTGACTTTCAGAACATTGTGCAAAACACCAATAGTGCAAATGAAAAGAAAATAAGTGCACAGTAGTGGGGGGAGTTAGGAAAAGTTGTGGTTATTTAAGACTTAGAGTGGCTTAACGATGAATCATCACTGAGCTGTCACTCGCAGAGACACTTAGCCATACCCAGAGAACATGCAACAGTAGCTACGGTGGAATTTCAGACACAGGGCCAGCCTGCTAGGGGAGTGTGTTGGAGTCTAGGGAGGTCTTTTTGGTGTCCTTCATATCTGTAACTTGGCTGCTCACTCAGCACATGGAAAGCTGGTCCTCAAACTGTATTTAAGTCTTGTGTTCTATTAATAACATACATAGCACTATGAGGCTGGACAATTAATTCTGCAAACTCACCCTAGAAAAAGTGCTGCATACTTCATTGCTGAAGATCACTATGGTCACCTTTGAAGTCCTCCCCTTGGGAAGCTGTGCACGGATGCCAGCGCCTAGTCCACCTTCAGAGCAGTTTTGGAACTCCTTTTCTGGAATGGCCTGTAGAACTGGGGTCAGACCCAAAATCTGACAAGTTCACGAACTTGTTACTGTGCGCTTATGTTGGCAGCACTGTGCAAACAACTCAGTACGGTGTCATACCCTTGGCATAACCGTCTTTAGCCAGAGGTGAGTGTCCCAAAATGCACATCCTGAGACTCAACCCATCTGTTCTCTAACTTCATTCTGAGATGTGCTTTGGAGGCATAAATATGGGGATCCAGGGCCTCATCGCCTGATTCTGATTCAGACAAGGAACAATTTGTCAATAGGCCTGCCAGGTGACGCAGGTGGTACTAGAGCTACACTTCGAGAAGCATTGAATTAAAAGGCTTCATTTTATTTAAAAGTGCAGATCCTAACCCAGCCCTTACCATGCCATCTGCCTCCTTGAAACGGTACATTTTAATGGGGGAAACAGAGGGAGGAGGAAGAGCAGAAGGACACAGGACACTGAGGAAGGGGAGGAAGGTCCCCCCGCCCCCGGGGGACAGGCCAAGACCAGAAAGCCAAGGACTTTGTACCCAACTTACTGATGCTATCTCTGCCACCACTGGCCAATGCTATATGTCTACCATCTTGACATGAATGAATTGGGGTATGTGCACGCAGGCAATTGTGTGTGAGTTTTGGGGCTCACGCTGGGACGAGCACAAGAATGGAATGAGGGCTGTAGGGGCCCCTCTGAGCTAACTCTCTCAAGGTGCTCACAGAGAGGAAGAGACAGACTTAAGTAATGAAAAATGCCCGAGAGAGTAATGCAAATATTGTGGGAACCAGGGCAGGGGAGGGAGTGACTAATAACTCTGTGTGGGGGTAAGGGGAGGGTGGGGCTGGTGGGATGATTAATTGATGACCTATTAAGGGCCAGGCATGGTAAACAGTAATTTCATCTTTACAATTATCCTGCAAAAGGAGGTCTTATTTTATCTGGATTGACGTGAATCTCAGAAAGGTCACTTGTATTCCAGCATCGCGCAGTGGTGATCTGGGTGCAGGTCTGTCCCATTTGGAACGATGAGGTGTGATTTCCCCTAAGATCCATTCAGCTGTGATCTTAGGTGAGTCATTTCCCTCAGGTTCCTCATCTATGGAGGCAGGGCTAGGCTCCTGGTGTGACGAGGAGGTCCTTCCAGCTCAGAGCCTTGTGGAGCCTACCAGGACTTCAAGTCAGGGAATCGCTGGACCTGAAAGAGAACGGAGATTCTGCTCTCCTAAGAGACCCTTGCCTTCCAAAGAGGAGCCATTGTAAGACAGGACACCCTGCTCCCCAACCCCTTCTGGGTCACTGCAACCCTTCTGCTGGGCTTTACAGCTAATGCTCTCAGACCTGGGCGGGAGGTGAGAGTGGACAGTCCAAACCAGGAATATTTCAGCACGTTGCAGCAAACTCACCAGGGGAAAAGGATAAAGGTTTTTGTTTTTTGTTTTTTTTCTGGTTTCATATTCTGATTCCTGATCTCCCATCTCTGCTAGGAGGTTTACCTATCCTCAGTGCAATGTGGGGTAGAGAAAGTCTTCTTTGTTAGAAGTTTAAAAAGAAAATCTTTTGGCCACTGGTGGCGCCAACAGCCCACAGGGGCTACACAGTAAATGGGCTGGGAGGAAGGCAGCAAGGCGGGACCCTCTCTGGGAAGCCCTGGGGGGACCACACATCTCAAGCCTCACCTCCTATAGCTCAAATACAAACTGAAGGAAACTCAGCCCTGGCCAGCCAGGTCCCTGGCTCAAGGCTGTCAGGAAAAGATTCCTTCTCTCCCCATCCCCCAATCTCCTAAGTGACCGGAAAATCTTCCCTGCTGCAAAGTCACACCCATTCCTGTCCCAGGGACAGGCCTGCACACCCGCATCCAAAGTCCAAAGGACACGGACAACGATCACCATTTTTCTGGAGTGGTAGCCATGAGCAGGACACAGGGTCACAAAGGACTCAGGGGCAGCTCCAGGAACACTTGGGAAGTGGCATCACTTTAATTGCTTCCCACAAGTAGCTGCTTAGGGTTGGGGATGTTGGTGGCAGACCCCCTTGGTCCAGAATTATTTGTCTCTGTCCACAGACACACAGCTGCTCCGGTCTCCGCAAGCAGCCTTAGGCTCTAGGCGACCCTGTGTGATGCTCTGACGCCCAGGTGTTAGACCAAATATTTCCCAGCTGTGCAAATGGTCCGACTGGCTGTGGCTGGTGACACGGGGCCGGGGGTGGGAAGCAAAAAGATACCTCACATTTGTACCATTCCCCACACAGCTTGAGAGTGCTTTAGCTTCCACTATTAGTACCTAACAGTGGCAAAGGCTCGCTAGATAATTTCATGTGGGTTATCTTATTGATTTCTCAAAGTGACCAGGTGAGGGGGATACTAGTTATTACCCCTTTTCTGCAGAGTAACAGACTGAGGCTTAGAGAGGCTACGTGGTGGAGCTGAGATTAGCACCAGGCCTGTCTGGCTGCTGAGCCTGGGCTCTCAGCCACTACGCCCAGGGGAGGATACTGGGTTCCTGTCAGAGTTGCAAAAACCCACAGTGGGCTCCATCCCACGATGACCAGTCAAGTGGGAAGTTTTCAGGGGCCCCTCTTCCTGCTGGGAAAGGAGGGAGCAATTGCTCCAGAGAACACGGGGCACGTGTTAACTGTGATGGGAGGGAGAGTGGGAGAGGGGTGGGGAGGGTGCATGTTCGGAGCTAGGAGGCCACGTGGAATCCAGGCCCCTTGGGTGCAGATTACAGGTAGAATCGAGGTCCCTGGGTCCTTCCCTTCAGCACCTGGCCCTCCTCCTCCAACACTTTCCAATTCGAAGTTGTGCTAATGGGCTATTGGCTGCCGCTAAGTACTCGTTCTCTCCTTTGGGCCCCAGACATTTCTACAGGCCCTTCTAGAAGTAAAGATGTGATGCGTTGGGGGTTTGTGGCACTGTGGGGGATTTGAGGGAAGACCCCTACCTCTTTCTCATATTGAACCTGGGAGGTTACCACCCAGCCTTGAGGATATTTACATTCAAGGACAGAAAAACCTTGTGGGGATGAAGGACATTGAGTGGGTTGTGACCAAGATATTGAAATAACATAAATGTCATAGGCAGATGAGTGAATAAAGAAAATATGGTGTATTGTGTGCATGTTTACATACAGATATAATCTTATAGATTACACATTATATTACATATATTATGTGTATGTGTGTATTTTTATTATATGTGTATATGCAGGTGCCAAAAAATGTACATGCGTTTTAAGAAAAGAAAAAACTATTAAAATTGTAATAGTCAATATATGCCACTAACAAAAGATGTACACAGGTCATGTTTGACTTCTGCTATTACAAGAGGTTCTCAAAGTGGTTGCTATCAGTATTTATGTAACACATAGATAACATCTCTTAAAATGTGTGTACATTGTTTGACACCCCCAGTATTATGTGTGTATGTATATACAATATTATATATAATACAGGTATAATACTGTTCTATATCTATATATTTTATGTATAATATTATATGTATATATGCACACACCCATACACAGAATATTATTCAGCCTTACAAAAATCCTGCCATTTTGTTCATGCTGCAGCCTGGGTTCGATTCCCAGCCAGGGAACCACCAAAAAAAAAAAAAAAAAAATCCTGCCATTTGAGACAACATGGATGAACCTGGATGACATCACACTAATTGAAATAATCCAGCCAGAGAGAGACAAATATGGCATGATCTCACCTGTATGTAGAATCTTAAAAAAAGGCGAATTCGTAGTAACAGAGTAAAGGCGATTTTTGTGGTCTGTGGGTTGGAGGAAAACAGGGGATGTTGGTCAAAGGTCATGACCTTTCAGTCAGGTGATGAGTAAGCTTGGAGCTCTAATGTACAGTATGGCGATTATAGTTTAACACTGTGTTGTATACTTGAAATTTGCTAGAAAATAGACCTCCAGCATTCTCATCTCATTGCCTCAAAGGCAACTATGTGAACTGATGGCTATGGTCATCAGCTTGACTGGTAACCACCTCCCAGTGTACCTGTATGTTTACAAAAACATCGCATTGCACACCTTAAATAAAGGTAACATGTTTGTCATTCGTACGTCAATAAAGCTGGAAAGAACAAACGTGGAGTGCGGCATCTGCCTTAAGGGCTATCACAGAAAAGACTGGGGAGGGGGCTTCGGAGGGCAGAGGAAGTGGTGGCTACACCACGTCAGCAGGCAGATGTCAGCTTAACGAAAGAATGTCAGACACTTTCTCTTGTTATTATTATTCTCACGGCTGCCACTGACTGAGGACAGTCAAGCATTATGCTAAGTACTTTTATCCACACTGGTTTACGTAAACCTCCTGACCACCTGGGAAGCAGATGCCTGCAGTTAGTTAGTGTTCCTACACTACAGACGAGAATTCAACTCGGTGAAGTTAAGTAACCGGTTAAATGTGGCTGAGGTAGTCCCTACCCACATGTGACTCCAAAGTCCACAGTCTTAACCATTAAGTCCATTCTCTCCCTTGCCCCAGAGAGGGGAAGTGAGTTCCCCATTCCCAGAGGTATTCAAGAGAAGAGATGCTGTAACTTGCCAGACCAGAGCAATCACCCCGAGATGCTCTTCCACATCCAGCTCCGCTGGCCTCACCGCAGGCCACAGCGGAAGCTCTGGGGAGGGCCCCACAGTCTGTTTTAGGCAAGCCTGGCTTTAAGGAGTCCTGCTTGGAGAGGAAGCTGGACCAGATGCCCTCGTAGGGATCCCAACTCCTAGGTGGCCTGAGAGTTTGCGATTCTATTCTTAGGCAGGTCCTCCCTAAACCAATGTGTCAGACTCTCTGGCACCTTCGAATGGCTCCAGGGCACCTGAGCTGTCTTTAGAGCCGCCCTGATGCCCGGGAGATAGGTGGTGCAGGGCTGGGAGGAGCAGAGCTGGGAGCAGCCCTGGGAGCCCGGGGAAAGCAGACCGAAGCCACATTTGCACAGCGGAGGCGGGGAGGTGAAAGGGAGGCGGCCTTTTGTTTCCAGCTCTGAAGGGTGTTTACTGATTCTCTCCACACCAGGCCAACAGTGGGGAGCCTGCCCTTCCTGCACTCAGCCCTTGCGGAGAACTTATCCCAGATCAGAGAGCATGAATGAAGGGAAGGAGGTTTCCATGGACAGGGTTCCCCACTGCTTTGGGGGTGGAAGATGGCTTTTTGGGAAATGCATAGAGGAGATACTATAGAGTAGTCCTAGCTCCTTGGAACCCCAGCAGCACCAAAATGACAAGAGTACTCGCTGGGCCTTCCTGAGTGCTTGCTTTGTGCCAGACAGGATGCTGAGCAACAGCACATCTCTAGTTCAGCCTCATGAAAGTGTCAGGATCCCGTTTCTCAGGTGAATTAATCAGCTTAGCAAGGTGAGGTGATTTGTCCCCAGCCCCACATTCACTGGTGGAGCCCCTTCCTAACCACCCCACTGTGCTGCCTCCAGGGCCTCCGGAGATATCAATGTTTCTTAACCAACTTTTGAAGATGTGTCCAAAGGTATTATTTTGCTGTAACAGCTAGTGGTCAGCAATGTTTATATTAGTACATGGACCAAGTACTGTTCTAGGTACCTTCTATGTACAGATTAATTTAATCCTAACAACAACCCTAAAGGGCATTATCATTATCCCCACTTAACAGACGAGAAGAGTCGCAGAGACATGGGTAACTTGTGTCAACAACTGTCAACTGGTATAGCTGGGCTTCCAACTCAGTGAGTTTGACTCCAAAGTCTACACCATTGCCATTATTCCATACAGGCAGACCTTATTTTCCTGTACTTCATTTATCACACTTCATAGATGTCACATTTTCTTACAAATTGAAGGCAAGACCCACTACCAGCAAAAAGATTGACTTGCTTTATTGCAATACTCGCTTTATTGTGGGGGGTCTGAAACTGAACCCACAGTATCTCCAATGTATGCCTGTGTTGTCTTACTCCCAAGAAGCACCCCTGAAACACACACACACACACACACACACACACAACGTGCACTCAATTTTAGTGGGTTTGAGGCTCTCCTGAAATCCTCTTTTCGGGTCCAATTCTAGGTTAACAATGTCTAAGGATTAAAACAAACAAACAAAAACCCAAACAAAGATTTGGCCTTTTGCTTCCAGGAAGACTGCGTACTAGTAGAGGGAAGCACGGGCCTGGGCCCTGAGGCTGGGCTGCTATTAAGCTTTCTTTTCCCCTTCACCAATCCCAGGCCACGGACAAGGTCAAACCTGGCCTTTCTTCCCGAGTGACCATGCTGTTGGGCAGCTCCTGCCCCTTTGCCCCAAAACGACTGGGGTCCAAGTCGGGGTTGAGTCCAAGAAGGTATCTGGGGGCAGGTGTGTGTGTGAAGGAAGTGCTACAACTAGATCACAGGGCTCTTACATTTTCGTTTACACCTGTCAAAAGCAGATTTCTGGCCTTACCCTCAAGGATTCTGATGGAATCCATGTAAGGTGTTGTAAATAAAGGCTTCAAGGATTCCTGATGAGGTGGCCAGCTGACCAAGACTCCAACCAAGGTCAGAGTCCACATGATCCTCCCTGCGGGCAATTGTAGTCAAGAGGAGGACTCTGGGTTAATTCTGCTCACGCCTGGGCAATGGCATGGGTGGAGAATCCCTGGGGAGCGGGGCCTGGGCTCCTGGGTTTATGCGTTGAACGGGGAGGGGGAGATAGTCCCTGGAGCTGCTTCCTGGCTACTGCCTCCCTGACCCTACCTAAGCAGGTTGCCCAGTGCTCAGTCAGCTGCCCTCCTTCTCTCACCTGCAACCACTCACAGCCTCCTGCTGCGTCTCTGCTCTGAGCTGTGAGAGCTGCTGAGGGTGACAAGACTGACTGTGATAGGACAAGGCATAGTTCTTGGCCTCCAGGGACCCAGAGTCTATCTGAGAAGGTGGACAAGTCAAGTGAGAATTGCCAATAAACCTGGGCATTTGGAGCCAGAGACTGTGGGAGCCAGAACCCAGCCCAGAGGACAACACAGCACATGCTGGGGGAGGGGTGATGCCCAGCGAGACGCTGGGGTGAATACTGGTCGGGGACACAGAGGCAACTGGAGGGGAACCTGCGAACTGGACTGCCTAACTGACCAGGCACAGGGGACCAGAGGGTCCCTGGATGCAGGACTCTCAGTAAAAGTCCTGGGAAGATCCTACACGGCAGGCAGGTTGAGGTCACCTTCAGAAGGCCCCAGGTGCTCCCCCAAGGCACAGAAGAGCCAGCTGAAATCTTTATGACACTAGATGCTCATTCTAGCTAGGAAGGAGGTGAAAGAAAGCTGGGAAGCCTGGAGGTTTCGGGACCTGTTTCTGAATGCTCCAGGCCCTTTTACAAACCTTGAAGGGTCCCTTGATAGATACAGAGGACTGGGCCAGATCACCTCAAGTTTCAAGTAAACAGACGAGGTAACTAGTACTATAAGAAGCAGTAGGAGGGGTGGCTGAATCACCTTTTAATTGAACTCTTACTCCGCGTCAGGACTGATAAGTGTCTAATGGAGACTGTCTCATTTAATCCCTGTAACTTCTCCAAGAGGCAGATTTTTTTTTTTTTTTAATGTGGGTAGCTCCCTGGCTGGGAGTCGAACCCAGGCCGCAGCGTTGACAGCGCCAGAGCCTAGCCACTACACCACCAGGGAACTCCCAAGAGGCAGATTTTTGTTACCCGCAATGGACAGATGAGAAGACAGAGGCACAGAGGGGGCAGGTCACCTGCCCAAAGTCACACAGCAGCTAGTCAATGACTGAGCTGGGATGTCAGCAAAGCTTCCACCTTAATTGAGGAATAAATAAAGATCCACAGGATGTTTACTCTAATTGGCCAGTGTAAAACTCCCTAAAGTTTTAAACAATACTCACCTGTCACAGAGAAGTAGAACCAGAATGAGGAAATGCAGCACGTTAAATGAAAAAACCCAAAAGTTAGAGACAAAGTCAAAATGAGTCTTCACACTTGAAGTTGCATTCTGAACGCCTAAATCACCCCGAGGAGCTGAAGCCTCCACAAGCCTGTTTTCCCAGGGGAAAGGCGATTTCTGGTTGAGGCGCTAAGCAATGTTTGAAAAGGGAATAAAAGATCGGTTGCATTTCTGGAGCACGGTGAATAACAAAGGGGACCTCTGTCATTCTCTGGGTCCTGCAAGGTGACACTGCTAATCTTAAAATCTCTCCTACAATCACAGGGCCTGGGAGAGGCCCCTGTCCCCAAAGCCCTGGCCAGACAGTCACCCAGGTTCAGTGGGAAGATGGGGGCAACCCTCGCGCGGCAACCCTCCTCTGTTGGGAGGAGGAACTGCACAGCAGTGTTTTTCAAACTTTCTGATGACAACCCACAACAATAAGAAACACGTTTTCGGACCCAACCCAGCTCAGTCGTGCCTCCATATGTGCCTCAGGAAATGATACTCACCCATATTAAAGGCAGTGCATTCTGTTATTTTCCATTCTATCCAAATTCATTTGTTTTAAAGCTGATTGTGAGCCGCTAAATTGATTTCACTACCTGCTAATGGTTTGTGATCCACAGTTTAAACACACCTTGCACTGTGAGCAGAGAAACCCAATAGGACGTGTTAACGACAGGAATTTAGATTGCAGTCATTATCTCTACCACTGTGCCTTCCAATAGTGTTTTGTGTTTACCCTACTTTCATCTCATCAGCATTTCTCAAACAGTGTTCCATGGATTACTTTTATTCTGAAAGATTTGGGTAGATGTTTTCCTCCAAAGTGATTTTGTAGTTAGGTAAGTTTGGGAAATGGTACATACTGTAGCCACACCACACCTGACATGTCACAAAGGGCTGAGCATGTTCAAGACTCTGAGAAGGTCTGCACCAAAGGACCTGGTTAACTCTGCTTATCCAGCCTTTTTTTCTTTCTCATCACAGCCACTTACTGCCTTATGGAGCACTGGCGTTCCCCAGATACCACCCAGGGCCTGCCCGCCTGACATTCCTTGTGATCCTCACCCTGTCCCTGTGAGGCCAGGGAGGCAGGTGTGAGGGGTGTTCTGCTGGAACAGACAGTTCGCCTACTTGTCCGATGTCTCACATCAAGTTGAGGCCAGAGCTGGGCCAGAGCCACCCCTCCTGACGCTCCATCAGCTAGGGGAGCCCCCAGCAGTCCCAGGGCTTTTGAAGGGCCACGTCCCAAAGGGCTGAGGAAACCCCTCCAGCCTGAGCTGCATTCAGGGACAGTGGGCAGAGAGTGTCCAGGAGTTCAAAGCTCAGTCTCAGAAACTTCTAGCTTCTCAACCTCCCTGGAGGCAAAAAGCAGACAGAGGCCTTGTTACCCCCTCCTGAAGGAGGGTTAAGTACCGTATATTTCCATGTATAAGGGGCACTTTTGTCTAAAATTGTTTGGCCAACATTTGGGGGTCGTCATTTACACAGGAGTAACCGGTGGATACTGATTTCCTAATGTTGGGTTGGAAAAGTAGGGGTCATCTTATACAGGGGGGCGTCTTATACATGGAAAAATACAGTAACTCCCATGGCAATGATGCCTGCAAAATAGCGATGCACGCCCCCGACTCCTAGCCCCTGTTGTGGTTCAGGTCATCCTTGGCCAAGGAACTCGTGTTCAGGTCGATGAATGAAGCAACTCTCCTGGCTTCTTTTATTAATTTTTTTGAATATGTCATTTATTGTTTGTTTTTTTTTTCTTTTCAATACAAAGAAACACAGGAATATAATAATAAAAATTTTTCTCTCTTTAAAAAAAAAAGGAACAAAAAGGAAATTTCTTTCCTATTCTAATTGTCAAGTTCCCCAGTTCCCCCCGGAGTCAAACAATTGCACCAGTTTCTAGCATCTGTGAATCTACAAAGAAAGATGTCTTCATCTCCGCACCCCAACCACATTAGATGTTAAACACAAATGAACATACTCTGCACCTTACTTTTTAACTTGACGAATGGATTTTGGAAATTGTTCCTGTTAGTACAAATTGCTTTCCTCCTTTTTTTTTTTTTTTTTACTGCTGTATCTATTATGGCCCTTTAAGGACGCATCATAATGAATTTAACCAGCTTCCCATTGATGAACATGAATCACTTTCAGTACTTTCTATTAGAAATGATGCTGCAGCGGATAATTGTATACCTACACTGCTGTGCCCACCTGTGCGAGTGTGTGTAGGATAAAATCCTAGAGGTGGACTCAGGAGACACGGAGTGTAGCTCTGCTCTGTCCTCAATGGGCTCTGTGACCTTGGGTAAGGGTCAGGCCTAATGCAATTCTGTCTCCACCTTTGGAAAATCAGGATGTTGGAGCACACGACATGGGGACCCACCAGCTTAATTCTTCATGGTTCTGATACGTGTTCTCTGTAAGGTTTCCAGTGGTGGGAAAGGGCAGCACTGAACTGTTCTTGCTCCCCTGTCTTGTCTCTGCTCTGGAGACACTCCTCCTTTGTAAAATGCCTGGTTAGGAACAGGTCTTGGGGAGAAGACAGCTGAGCTGTATGTCTTGCCTCTATTATCTTGAGCCACAAAAATGGGATCTCCACATGGGCTGGGCTTTAGTGGGTCTCACTCATGAGTATATCCCAGTGTCTAAAGATGTACTGTTCAATAAAAATATGAAGAGATACAACAAAAAACCGATGCACAATAGAGTGACAAAAATCTGGAATACTGACAACACCACATGCTGACGATGTGGAGCAACTGGAATGCCCATTCATCACTGGTGGGAACACAGTGCTCCCAGTTAGAAGAAGCCAGTCACTAGAGTGCCTTTCAGTAATGCAAGTTTGTGGAAAGGGCAGGAATGAGAGCTGGCTGAGTTTTGGAAGCTGAGGCCCTACTCAGTGCTGCACTCCATGTGCTAGGAAAAGAAGAAAAATAATCACTAGGACTCAGTGAAAGCTTGCCACATCTGTCTAAGTTTTTACACGCAGCACTTTATTTAACTTTCAAAACAGGATCTTAGGAGGAAGGCACTCTTAATTATTTCTTCTTTATAGTTCTTCTAATTATTTCTTCTATAATAGATGAGGAAATGGAGGGTCACACGGATTGAGTTGCCTGAAGTCTTGCAACTCAGTAGAGCCAGGCTTCAAGCAGGTTTGTTTGACTCCGTTCTGCTATTTTAACTCCCAGGCTATTTCCATACCCTGGATGCACTCACAGCATTCTGGGGGAGTCCAGACACAAATTAAAATATGTGGTAACTAGAAAGGTCAACAGAAAGGAAAAAGATGTTTGGGTAGGTGTATGGAGTGGTTCTGGGTGAAATAGGAGGGCAGGAGGGGAAGAAATAGAGGAAAAAGCAGTGCTTCTTTGTGGTGGTGGCTTTGCACATTTTATAAGCCCTACAACCAACCCAGTTCCCTCCTGCTGCATTGCACACTTGCCTTGCTTGCCCCAGAATGCTTACCCGCCCTCCCCAGAGAGACTCTGATACAGCAGATATTCCTTAGCACCTAAGAATCAGGAGTAGGTATTATTTCTCAATGAGGAAACCAAGGCTCGGAGACATTAAATAACTCATCTCAGGTTATCACACAGAAAATAAGTTGCAAGGCTGAGATTCAATCTTCTTTTTTTAACTCCCAGTCCATTGCTTTATTCCCTATCACAGCAGTTCTTAATTGGGGGCAGATTGTGGGTCCCTTGAAGATTCTGATGGACGCTATCTTTTCCACGTCTCAAGTGCATGTTGTGTGTGAGTGTACGTGTTGGGGGCTCATTCACAATGCTGTGATTTTAGGGCAGTGCTCAGAGCCTGGTTAACATGTCCTGCTTTGCTCATGGTTTGGAGGACTCCTCATAGGAGCAGCAGTGTCACAAGAACTTGTTAACACCTCTCAAAGGCAACTTAAAAGAGCTGGTTTATCACCGAGATGGGTCCCTTCTTCACAGGCCCCAGAGCAGGGGCCCGGAAACCATCAAAAGCTGAGGCTGGGAAACCCGGCTTCCTGCTTCTGGCCTCAATTCCCCACCACCATCACCACCATGACCACTAAAAATGAGACCAAACCCAGCACACGCCCTCCCCAAGTCATTCTCCTTGTGATGTATCTCCCTGCTTCCTGTTTATCTTGAAGGTTTTATTTCACAGCCTCTGAATTCTGTTCACAGCCCACTGGGCACTTCCCCAGCTTGAGAGGAAACAACATTTAAAAAAGAAAGACCAAGAGCAAGTGCACGGTGGGGGACGGCAGGGTAATGAGGGGCAATGTCCTGCCTCTCTTCATCCACTTTGCTGGGAAGGCAGAGACCCCCCCATCCCAGTGTGGCTGCCCTGGGGAACTCTGCTCCAGACCCTGTTCATATGGTATGGTTGTGGGGACATGGAAGGCAAAATTGCTTTCTGG
The DNA here is from genome assembly GCA_004026885.1 of Lyroderma lyra. Lineage (NCBI taxonomy): Eukaryota > Metazoa > Chordata > Mammalia > Chiroptera > Megadermatidae > Lyroderma > Lyroderma lyra. The sequence continues at coordinate 95,842 of PVJL010003670.1, read as the reverse complement.
AATTATTTAGCCAGCATTGGGGGAGGACTGGGTCACGGGACACAGGATCTTTGTGGACAGTTGATGAGAAGTGACCATTTGTCCCCTGAAAAAGTGAGGACCATTGGCCCAGTTTTCTGGTTCTGCCCCCCCAAAAATGCCTTTTTTCAGTCCTAATTTCAAATTCCATCCCCTCCAGGAGATCACCCTGGAGTCCCAGTAAGACTTAAGTCCACCTTCTCCCCGTCTCAGCCTCACTCGCAATTTTTGTGTCTTTCTGCCTCGCTGGATTGTGAGTTCTTAGAGGGGCACATGGATGACCTCTTAATCACTCTTTTTAGAAATTACACAGCAAATATATGTACTATGTGGAAGTATCAAGAAATTCAGAGAGTTAAGTACCCCTTCCCCCCGCAAAAGGATAAATTTTATCCATGATGCCCCAGGTGGGACTTGTAACATTTTGGTGATCTTTCCATTTTCCTGGGCACACACACACACACACACACACACACACACACACAAAACCATTTACTTCACAAAATGGAATCAGACATTCTATTTAGAGTTCTGTAATTCCTTTTGTGCCTGCTCAATAATCTTAAAGTGTGTTCATATCAACATTTTATACCATCGAAAAATCATGGTGGAATATTCTATCAAACAGTTGTATCATGATTTTCTCAACCAGTCTCCTTTTGTTAGGCATTTAGGTTGATGTCATTAAAAAAAAAAAAAAAAAAAAAAAGGAAACAACCCAGCTTTATTAAGATATAATTGCTATATCATAAAATTAATCCTTTTCAGGTATACAATTCAGTGGTTCTAGTACAGTTAGAGTTTTGCAACCATCACCATGATCTAATTTTAGAACATTTTTAACACCTCTAAAAGAAACCCCTTAGCCATCAGCAGTCACTGCACCTCTGGTCTCTGGAAACCTTTAATGTACATTCTGTCCTCATGGATTTGACTATTCTCAACATTTTGTATAAATGGAATCCTACAATAAACACACGGCTCTTTCACTTAGGAGAACGTCCTCAAGGTTCATCCACGTCGTAGTGTGTATCAGTACTTCAGTCCTGTCCGAACAATACCTCAGTGTACAGACAATACCACATTTTGTTTATGCGTTCGTCATCTGATGGACTTTGGAGTGCTTTACCCTTTTTGCTGTTATGAATAATCTGCTATGAACATCTGTGCACAAGTTTTTACGTGGTCACGTTTCCAGTTCGTTCAGTTTTGTACCTAGGGGTGGGATTGCTGGATCGTAGGGTAACTAGTCTACGTTTAACTTTGTGAAGAACTCCAAACTGTTTTCCAAAGTGGTTGCACCATTTTCCATTCTCATTAACAATGCATGGAGAGTTGAATTTCTCTGCGTTCTTGCTGGCACGTGTCTTTACTTCACCCCACACAGCACCCAGACCTATTCCTTGAATATAGGAACTGCCAAATCCACGCTTGCTGGACTAAGATGCACTTCCTCTAAACAGGAACCTTTTGCATCTGTGAAACTCACCTCCACGCTCTGTCCCCCCCGAACACCAAGCCAGATCTGGGCTCCTGCACTTGGAGAGGGGGAAGCTCTGTGGGGGAGGACACATTTGAGTTGGGAGACATAGGTAAGAGGAGAGCATGGATTTGGGAGCCAGTAACCCACTTGAGACTTTGGTTCTGTCGCCTGTTAAGTGGAGGCAGATCATTGTACCTACCTCATGAGATGATGCAAACAAAACGCTTAGCACAGCACCTGGCATGCAGCAGGTTCCCTCCCCTTTGCCCTAGGGGGATAAGAGTTGGCTCTCAGAGGAGCTGGAAAGAACATGCCACTCCTAGGAAAGAGGGAGTTAGATGACATAGTGGTGTGAAAGCAAGTGGCTGGAGTGAGGCAAGTGGAGGCAGCCAGGGCCAGATCCCCAGTGAGCTTCTTGTATGTGCAGGAAGATGGATTTCATTTTGCTTACAAGTAAGTCATAGACACTCAATGGGGAGTGACAGGACCATGATTTACTTCTTAAAGAGCTCCCTCTCCAGCGGTGTGAGGCTAGATGAAAGGGGCCGAGGCTGGGAGCACCAAGACCAGGAAGGGGCTGTTTAAATGAATTCAGGTGTAAGTGAGGAGCCTTGGCACCTATGACAAAGGGCATAGAAAGAGGGGCCGAAAGGGAGAGAGATTTACGAGCCAGCCTCAGGGGGCTAGGATGGCCACGTGGCCTCTGTTACAGCCTGGCACTCTACAGGTTTCACCTTATTAATCGTCACAGCAACTTTGCAAGAAGGTACCCTCTTTCCCAGTTACAGGTTAGGAAACCGAGGCTCAAAGAAATGAAGTGACTTGTCCAAAGCCAGTGCAGCAGGGATACAATCTGAACCCAGGTTGGCTTGCTTGCTTTGTCTTGGGGTCTCTCTGGGAAGCACTTAGCTACACAATAAAGTGGGGGACAAGTTGGAAAGGGAGGGAAAGCAGGAGAGGGCAGTTCTTCTCAGTGAGAGGCTCGACCCAACTGGCAGGTCAGAGCTCAGGTGGAATGGAAGTGGGTGGCTGGAGACCGGGACCTAGCCAACCAAGCCATGTTTGGAGGGAAGGTGAGTCATGGCCCAGGAGGAGAGCAGACGTCCCCCTTCCTCCTTAGTCAGAGTCCCATCCAGTGCTGGGAGCCTATATCCTCTGGGTTTGGAGCTGTGCTGAGGGTATCACGGGGCTGGTGGCTGAGGCCAGGCTCTCCCAAACCACTGCCATCATCAGAGCTGTGGAGACCCCAGCCATTGCAGGAGAACGAGCACACTGAGAGGAGCTGCCCCAGGCCTGCATGAGAAACCCACACCTGGCCTGCCTCTCAGAGCAGGTAGCTGGGGGGCAGTGTGGAGATGGGACAAGGTTCCCTCCGCACTGAGTCGAGGAATGGGGGACGGGACACCACTCGGGGAGTCACAAGCTGCCAGGCCTCACACAGAAGCGGGAACACCTTGCTTCCACTTCCCCCGGGCCATACTCCCATGGCCCCCCTTCATGGGCACGTCACTGCTTGTCCGCGAGGCCCTGCTCACTCAGCCTGAAGTTCACAGAGGCCCAGATGGGGACATGGCAGAGAGCCATCGAGACCCTCAAACCCTGCCTCATCCCCACGACTCCCCTTCTCTGCCCCATGTTACTATCTGTCAATTAGACGGCCTCAATACCCTGAACACAGAAAGCCAGTCCCCCAAGCATGGCCATCCGGGGCCCCTTGCCATGCCTCTTTCTTCCAGGGAGTGCGGGCAGGGAGAGAGGCAGCTTGCAGTCTCCTCCCCAGCTCCAAGTGGCTGTGGCCGTGGCCGTGGCCTCCTTTCAGTCCACAGCTTCTTCCAGACCACAGTCCAAAGTCCTGGGGTGAAGGTCAGGGGTGAGGAGGGACAGGCACGGGGTGCCTATGAGTGAGGGGGTGGGTGAGTGGGTCCGAGGTATTGGGTGTGGTTTCCACGAGACACATGTTCACTGATTGACTTGGGGCCTGACTCAGGTGACCTTTTGTGTGGCCAAGTGTTCTAGGCCACTACAAGTGTGTCCAGTGACCCTTCCCCGAGTGTCACTGGAAGCTCAGCCACATCTCTCTAGCCACTTAGAGGCCTCCAGTCATGGAGGAGGAAGAGGGAGAGAAAGAATGAAGGTGGAAGAAGAGCAGAGACAGGAATAGAAGCGGTGCAGTGGGGGTGGGGCCCGAGGGAGAGGCCCCACCTGCCCTTCGGTGACGGTGACGACATCTGCATACCTGGAGTGGGCCAGCTCCAGGGCCAGGTACATGACTCACACCCATTTCATCCCCAACATCAACATGATGAAGTAGAAGGCTCACAGCCACTTTATAGCTGAGAAAACTGAGATCAGGGAAGAGACCTGCCCACGGCCACTCCGTGAGGCAGAGCGCCTGGTCCCAAGTTCACGTGCTCACTTCCTCCTGGAGTCTGCCGGCTGCCCTCACAGCCCTGAGCACCCACGTGGGCACCCACAGCCCACGTCTTCTCACTGGGGGTGGGGGTGGGGGTGGGGACTCTGCCTTCTCCAGGGACTCACGGGGCCGTTTTAGGCCCCAGATCTGTTCTGGATGAGCTCCTATCACAGCAGGGAGTCACACGAGCAGCCTTCGAGCCTCCATCCTCTGAGGGGGTGCAGCAGAGCAGAGGCATAGGGAGGCGAGAATTGAGGTCCCAATCACTGAAGAAGCGATTTCTCTCAGGGGAGAGACAGTGGCTCAAAGGGCTCAGGAGCCAGAGACGCCGTGCAGCCTTTGAAGCCTGCCCACAACGTACTGATCAACATCTTGGGCAAGGAGTTTGGCCTCCAGGAGCCTGCAGCCTGTCTTCGCTCATAGGACAGGGTAAGTGACGCTGGTGTCTCTGCCCGGGGGGCATTGTCGGGATCGTGACTGTCCGTGTGAAGCACCTAGAACACATCCGTCTACCCTTAGGCCGACACCTCCTAGCACCCACACCGCATATGCTTGGAGTCCCAGGCAACATGGCTGAGACGACGGGAACAGCAGGCCTCCGGGCAGGGTGTTCATTTACTTGCATGTAACATGGATGGGCAGGACTGTGGGCTCACCCTGCTTTGTTTGTCAATGTCAGATGTTCTGGGGGCCCCCCCACCACAAGAAAAGGGGAAATCCAACTCTAATTGCTGACCATAAAGCCGGGGGGACGATCTGAGGGAAAGCGGGACAGCCAGCAGTGTTTATGGGTCAGGTCCCCCCCAGCACCTCCTTGTACCCAGTGAGCGCCAGCTCTGACCTGCTGCAGAGAAGACCCGCTTGGAGGGCAGCCTGCCCCCTGCACACACGCCCCCACCAGGGCAGACAAGCCCCGAGTCGTGAGCTGACAACTCGGCGGGGGTTCCCAGCTGATAACCTCCAGAGACTTGTTGCTCTTCACTGAGAGGAGTCTGAGCACAGAGACAAGGGTGGGTGGGAGCAGCAAAGGATTTTGAACGTACCGCCCACCCTCCCCTAAAGAAGGCCCTGCTGTTAACCAGATCTTCCTCTTTCACAATCAATTGGTGCCCGGGGTCTCAATGCCTTCCCCTCATCTCAGAGCTGTTCGTCTCACATTGTTCTTTCATCCACAGACGGTTCAAAGATTCTTTCTCAGAGGAATTGTGGTAAGTTGACATTCTTCATCCTTTTGGCCTTCATCAGGACGGTTTGCAGTGCCCGTATGGACTGGAGCCCTGGCCGGTGGCCCAGCTGACCTATTTCTCACTCCAGCTGTGGCTCTGACGATACCACTGGTTCCTCAAACATCCACCTCAGGTAATGTGCCTCAGGAGCTGGGGCTACCAGGGGAGCAGAGATCCAGTGCGTCTCCAGGCAGGAGTTCTCCGCAGAAAGGACAGTGCTGACCAGACAATGGGCAGGAAAGTCTGTCTCCTAAGGGAAGTGCAGTGGCCAGTGCTGGGAAGGCCAGTGGGAGGTAGAAGAGGAAGTCAGTTTGCTTTCTCCGCGGCCCCTGGCCAGTGACCCTGGCAGCCCAAAACACTGATCCTGCCCTGGATCAGGTCCCATTTTGCAGTGGCAAAGAGGCCACCAGCTATACCACCTTTGGAGGAAGGTAGCCATGTGACAATTGATGGCTGGGAGGGAAGTGTTGGGAAAAATCGATATTTGGAAGAGGGCGCCGAGTTGGGTGGGTGGTTCCCCGGCCTTATCACGGCCCGGCAGCCCAGCATGGCACCAGGGCAGATGGGCTGTCTGATCTCCACCCTATTGGGCTTGGCTCAGTGTCTATAAGTGAGAGGGCCTTGTCCTCACACAACCCTGTGCTCAGTCACCCTTCTCCGCTGACCCCATCGGCCTCCATGTCACAGCCAGCTGCAATGGGAAGAGAAGTTGGCTGGCTTTCAAAGTCAGAGGTGAGGAGAGGCGTGGCACTGAGCTGACCGGGCAAAGACCGGCAGTGGCAGAAGGCGGGGGAGGTGCTCCTGAAGGAGAATGCCACCTGTTCGATTCCATAGGATTTAGAAAGAGTTAAACAGCCATCAGAATTTGTTCAACTTGCAGTATTAATCACATTTCTCTCTGGTAGCAGAGTTGCTGTGGCTGAGACAAGTCAAGGTAGCGAAGAGTCGACAGTGCTTTTCGTGGTCAACTATTTTCACGAGGTAGGGTGGTGGCACATCGGTGACCTCAGGCCAACACACGCTAGCCACGTGGGCCTCTTAGAGTTTCCTTCTTCATCTGTAAAACTGAGCACATGTTTTTATGAAATTAAACACAATAATGTACATGAAGTACAGAGCCTAGGACAGAGTGGGTGCTCCATACGTGTTCCCTCCTAACAATGACCTTCCCTTTCTTTTCCTCCTCATCTAAATGGGTGTTAATGAACTAATTCTGGTTTTTTATTATACCCTGTGGTGGTTTAAAAATATCACTACAGGGGAGTTCCCTGATGGTGTAGTGGCTTAAGGCTTCAGCGCTGGTGCTGTCAGCACTGCGGCCTGGGTTCGATTCCCAGTCAGGGAGCTACCCACATACCAAAAAGCAAAAGCAAAAAAAAAAAAAAAAAAAAAAAAATCACTACAAATTCTTTGATATTCCTCTCTCTAAAAGGTGGGAATAGCCCTCCCCTTGAAGAGTGGCTGGGCTTAGTGACTTGCTTCTAGCAAAGAGGATATGGCAGAAAGGAAGGTATCTAACTTCAAGGCATGTTCATAAAAGGCATTGTGGTTTCTTCTGCCTTGCTGTCCCTTGGATTGTCTGCTCTGTGGCCCACCCCATCATGAGGACACTCAAGGAGTCCGTGGAGGGTCCCGTGAGGGGAGGATCGACCTTCTCCCATCAGCAGCCAGCACCAACTTGGAAACTATTCTGGAAGCAGAGTCTCCAAGCCCCAGGCAAGCCCTCAGGTGACTGCAGCTCTGGCTGACATCTTACCTGCAACCTCCTAAAAGACCCCAAGCCAGAATACTCCTGAACTTCTGACCCAAATAAACTGTGAGGTATAATAAATATATAGTGTTGCTTCAAGTCTCTACATTTTACAGTGACTTGTCACATGGCAGTAAGTAACCAATACACATGTTAAAAAAGTGCACTTGGTGAAGACATAGCTGTAACTAAATGGAAAGCCATTAGAATGAGATTTGAAAGATGAGGGTGAAGTAATACATGGGATGGGTATAGGAAAGAGTTCAACTGTTTTCTTCAACCAGAAAATCTGGTTGAAGACAAAAACATAGCTCTAGGCTCCTTGGATGCCAAGGCAAAATTGGAAATTGATATTAAAACTAATTTTTTTTTTTGGCTCTGAATGAGGATATGCATTTGACATGTGGGCCTTCTGATAAATAGCACTACACAGCATGGTGGATAGTATCTTAGTATCTTGCAGACATTCTACCTACTGTAGATCGCGCTGAGTATGTTTGAAATGGTAAACACAGTTCACTTATAATGATGCATTTTCTGACCGTTTTCAGGAACTGTTGGCATTACAAACTTAGGAAAAAATATACATTGTATTTTAAAAGTTTTTTACATGTAGTATATAATATAAAGTGTCCTCTATATAAAAATGTACGTAATATTTAAATAGAAAAGAATATAAAAAGTATAAAAACTATTTCCTAAGGAATATGTGGCCATCTTCACAGCTGGTGTTTTGGTTTCACTCCGCCCTTGTTTATTAGTATTTGTCCTCCCAGTAGGTTCTGGTGTGAAGTATTAGCAGCCCATTCCTGCTGCCCTGTAGCACTCCTACATGGCTAAGTCTGTTGTCACATGGGGCAGCACTCCTCTCCCCCAGCGGCTGGGGCCACTTGACTTCGTCACCTGGCTGTGGTCTTCAGGCTCTGGGACTCACTCAGCATCAAGCCACGCCTGCCCACAGGCCGGTTGTGACCGTGTGTCTTGGCTCCTGGGCACTGCTGTGCTCCTGGGATCCTGAGCAGGATCATGTACCTCAGCTCTGATAATAGGATCCCCATCTGTCATTCTCCTTCCGGGCTGAGCTCCTGTCCTAAGAACTATACTCAGGCCCTGGAAGCCCCAGGTCCTGCCTTGAACTTGCCATTGCCTCACAGGAAGTAGAGGAAGCCCTGCTCTGCCTGTGGCTGGGGCTCCTACGTGTGCTGTGAGGACTTGGAGGAGTCCTGCTTTCCTGCCCCAGATTCCTGAGGGGGACTTGCAGCTCCCTGGTACAGACCGCTTTGCCAGATTGTGTTTTTGTTGCCTGCCACGTCCTCCGGACTCCATGTCTCACCTGCTGGGCCGGACTTCCTACCAGCTACTCCAGCTCAGCCGTTCCCCTAACGCCTGCCTTTGCTCAGTGAGTGAGGAGCATTCCAGAGCTTGCCCCACCCAGTCTGCCCTGTTCCTCTGCAGTTAATTGAGCCATGCTCAGCTTGACTTTAGCAAGTATATGTGCATGTACTCTTGCTCAATATTAACCTTAAAGGTCAAAATGGAGACGTGAGACTGTACCTATACAAAATCATTTCATAAACATGTTTCTAAAACTGTTTAAAAGGTATTTTAGAAAACGAAACACCTCACAATGACCACACAACATAATTGAAAAGGCTTAACACACTCACACATCTGGGTGCAGTGGGAGCCCTTCCTCCCCCTCCCCCCACTGTGGACCAGCAGATACTCAGAATGCATTTTTGGTTGTCTTAATAGCCTCACATGACCTTTATTTCAATAGAAACAATCGAAGCCAACATTTCCGAAATAGAAATCAGGTAGGAAGTAATGTTTAACCTTTACTTGTTAGTCCAGTAAACACCTTTGGAAGAGTATGCCTGCGCCTGCCAACAAATTGGCTGTATCTCCACGTTCCCTCATAAAACTGTCAGGAGGTCATCTATTCTGAAGTCGAAGTCTATCAAACCAGTCGCCACTGAAATCTAGCCTGGGAGCATTACTCAACAGGAAAGGGGTGAGTTATAGAGTGCAACGACGACTTCCTCCATAGCACCTGCTCAGTGAGAATCTTCAGAAGCTATTGCTTTTGGAAAAAACCAGTTAGTTCAGATCCTGCTTATGAAATAAAATGCCCTGTGTTAAGTAAGGACAGACACTAGTCTGGCAAATCACTGAAGAGGGTCTAGCAGCACTGCAGCCCCAGCCCCAGGCCGGGACTGTCATTACCAACTGTTATTTAAACCCAGAAAAGATCCCTTAAGTAGGATTACCTGTTGGGAAACCCACAAAACAGTCTACACCTTAACTCCTGCATTTTATAACCATACGACTTCCTCATTTCCACCCCCATCTATTACGGTATTATTGCTTTGAGAAGTCCAACACTTTTTCTTAAAAAATCTCAAGTCTAAATATTAACTGGGTAGGACACTGTTTGGTCTAAGAAGTCCAACTGATTAACACTCCAAATGGGTCTTTCCATAAGGCTCACATATTCGCTGGTTTTTTGAGGGGCAGTCTAATATAAGTAGACAGACAATGAGATAAAATCTGTAAATGAGGGAGCTCCCTGATGGTGTAGTGGCTTAAGGCTTCGGCGCTGGCGCTGTCAGTGCTGCGGCCTGGGTTTGATTCCCAGTCAGGGAGCTACCCACATACCCAAAAGCAAAAAAAAAAAAAAAAAAAAAAAAAAAAAAAAAAATCTGTAAATGAGATTAAGATTTTGTATTACATATTGGTCCTTATTTGTTGTTTCAAAAGCCCATTTAAAAATTTTAGAATGATTTCTTAGAAATTTAATAGTCTTCAGTGCACGTCCAAATTAGTCCTGCAATATGTTTCTCTTAACTATTCTTACAGTGAAGTTTTAAACATTAATTTGCAGAGAACTTTAGAAAACTGTGTATTTATCTGCTCCTAGGTTAATTACCTGGTGGGCTCCCAAGGGGGGCTGCAGTTCAGTAGAAAAGCACTGAGACGCAGACTTGAAGACCTTTGCTTGAATCTGGGCTTAACCACCTCTGAGCTGCCTTTAGACAAACTGCACTAGAGGACTGACCCTTCCTGTCAGAACCAGATAGGACATAAGGAACAAAGGCAGTAATTTGGTAGCTATAAACCATCCTCAACTTTAAGCTGAGTCCAGCAATGCCATATCCAGAATGAAGTTCTCAGTCCAAGCTCAAAGATATTTTGAAGGAAGTTTCTTCAATTAACTAAAATTAAATTTAGACCCAGGATTGCCCCCTAACGGTCATCTCAGAAATACAATCCCTTCGAAAACTATTGAGTTTGAGTTTCCAAACTGCTTTTTTTTTTTCTATCAAAAGTTCCTCAAAGGTTTATCCTTGCTCTTATCTCCAACACGAAGCTTTCCTCCAAGTATATTTATCCAAATAAAGTTGTAAGTAGACATAGTATATATCTTATCTTTAAAACCACCTCTAGAACTAGATTAGTCTTTTCAAGTTTTTAAAATAACTTTCTGCCCTCAACATTGGAAATCAAAAAGAAAAAGAAAAAAAAGGAAAAGATAAAGGGTTTCTACCCAAGTCTTTTTTGCACTGTAAGCAAAGGTATAGGTACTTTGTTGTTCAGGTGTCATGCTGAAAATTTAAGAGCTATTTTTTTTCTCCTAAAGGATGATATCACCCCAGATCATTCTCACTTTTCAGGTATTGATCCATTTCTTCATTCTCAGGGTGACCTGTTGAAAAAAAATTAGTTCTCCAAATCAAAAGTTAATGCTTTATCTAAATCTATATCCCATCTTATATCAAAACATGAATTCACCATGGCTGTACTTAACAGTCCAAACTTAGGAAACTGCCTCTTTGTAAAAAAACAAAACAAAACAAACCCCACAAAAGCATACATGGAGCCACACAAGGTCTGGCACACAAATGGCACTAGTAATTTTAGAAACGTAAATCTCTATGGGTGAAATCCTAGCACTTCTTGCTTTTTACAAGCCCCAGTCGCAGGATTTACAAAATGAGGTTATCATCTACTTTGTTGAAATGGCGGGTAGGCTAATGACGTAACACATGAAAAGCACTTAGCATAATCTTTGATACACAGAAGGCATCAACAAGCAATAGATATTATCAACTATCTCCCCAGTCAAAAGAAATGCCAATAATTTAAAAACAGGCATCAGATTGCCACTCATGGGCAAGAAAAACTTCACTGAGGAGTCATTTTCTATCGTGGTTTCTTTCTGAGACTACACCTCAAAAATTTCAATGTGTTCTGCAGAGCCCCTGGTGAAATGGGACAACAAAGTTAACAACAGCCAAGTGGGGAGAATGAAAAGCAACACAGGAAATGTCTTTTCCAAGTTCGGGGTGTTTCACAACAAACATGGTGGTGCCTACAGACTAGGAAAAGGGAAGTCTAAATGCAAGGACTAGAAACATACTGGATTGTTAGGTCTATTGCACCCTCTAGTGGCCACAAAGAAGACTTCTTTTTAAAATCCTGGCTTAGCCAAGATTGCCACTTATGTTACCGTTCAGTTTAAAAAATTGATCAACTTGCCTCTATGTGTTTTCTGCCTGTGTCAGAGAAAGAGCCACTGTCAAGAGAAACCAATGCTGTCACCATATGACCCATTTGGTTCTCTTTATTCCCTGCTGAGTAAGAACACTGATCAATAGAAGAAAAGGCACAGGCAACGTTATTTCTCAAAGTGAGTCCTAATCTTTGTTGTTCTGTGGAAGGGAATTTTGAAATGAGCATCTTTCTAAAACAGCAAGTTTTCACCACAGGGTTATTTACAAGCCAAGGTAATAATTACATATGCCCAAGACTATGAATCTATTCTTTTCTGCCCAAACCTTTCATTTTTATAATGGGTAATTATAGTAAAAACTTCAATTATCCAGAACCCTCAATTAACATGATTTCCCCTCTTGCACTCTATTTTAAGGACAAAGTGGTAAAAAAAAATCACAAGAAGTCATTCATGTGAAGGATTTAGTTTAAAAATCTTCTCAGATGGATTGATCGTGCTGTATTAAGTAGGAAAAAAAAAACGGAATAAAATTGTATTCACACCATGACAACCAATATACAGGAAATACATATACTGAATGAGAGCTAGAAAGGAGTAAAAATTATTTTGAATGTTCATGTGGTGGAAATGTAACTTATTTTCTATTTTCTTTTGTTTCTCTATTGTTACATATGTAACAATTAAAGAGAAGGGTAATATATATAAACTCAGCACATAGTCTAACATTTTTTATTCTACATCATTAGATCTGAACAGCCAATTGAGACTGAGAACCCTAAATCCTTCAAAGATCTTTAGATCTCGAGATACAGTTAAGGTCACCCTACCCTATCAAGACAAAAAATTAGGTCACTTTGAGTATATCTCTTCCAACGTAAGCTGAAACAAGATAGGCTTTCTGTAATTTTCCACTAATTTGAAAATAAATTTGTCAGAACATCCCTTATTCAAAAGCATCAACTTCACTCAAAATCTCACTGCAGTATAAAACTCAACAGTCCACACAATAATTCAGGCTGAGTAACCACCTGACATTGAAAGCTCATGATACCAAATCCATCTATTTAAAATACTGTTTATTTGTGATTTAACATTAATTAGCATTACATCTAAGAGCAATATCAGATAACATTTATACATTTTCCACAGGACACAGAAGTTCATTGGCTCATTCTTTATGCCAAAGCAAGTAAATAGAGGCATTAGCAAAAGGTGCAAATAGTTCACTGTTGTAGTTTTAAAAAATATTTATGCACACTGCATTCATTTAAGATATATATATTTTTAAAAAGTTATGGAAAAGCATAGTTCACAGGTTACTGTTTCTACATACGTTGTAATACAACATAAATGATGTAGAACATAAAAAAAAAAACCCTCAAATACAGAATTAAGCAACTGAAAGTTTTCACTAAGAGATTAAAACACTGATTCCAGTAGTTAGTGAGATCAATAATGAAATTTCTGGGTCTGTTTCAACTTTGCATCATGGTACACGCACAAACAGAACCAGGCCAGCACACACTGTGATCAATGTAATGTTCTACATGCCAACTCACCCTCCAGAAACACTTCAGATTGTTTTTACCACTGACCATTTTGGATCATTGATTTTACATCGATTTGTGATATCACTTGGGTCAAGGAGGGAAAATAACTATATTAAACCTAGGTTTAAATTTGTATTTACATCAGAAAGAACATTAACTGGAAAGAGAAGAAAAATCTGTAAAAATCAAGAAATGGTAGTTTTCTCACTGAGGGGGAATTAGACCTACCAATTTCTTCTAGTGCTGCCTTCTAAGATTTGACCCTTTTAAAACTGAAATATCAACCAAGAAATACAATAATGTTTGGCAGGGAAGCAGAATTGTAGCAATTTGGGACATGTTTTGAATAATTTACTCTTCAAATCCTATTGTGACGACGAGTTATCATCAAACTGGAATTCTTATTTTCATGGCACTTCTTTTGTTCCCTTTATTTCTCACTTTCTCATTCTTTTCACTTGGTTACCACATGAGAACGTCTTCATTCATTAGCAATACTAAGAGACAAACATATTGTAAGGTTCAAATATGAATCTAGTTATAATTTTAAATGCTCTAATCCCCTTTTGATACCAAGTCCCTGGATTCTTTAATTATATTTAAGCATCTTAGTACCAAGCAGCCTCAAATCTGCTCTATTGTTAAATGATTGGCTAATATGCTTATGACATTTTTATACTGGATGGTATACAAACATCTCAACATACAAAAATTGTTTTTGCCAGAGTTAAACTAAATAACCCATGTTATGTGTACAAAATCCCCTCTGTTGAAAAATAAGGGGCTTTCTACACTAATAAAAAAAGGAAGTTTTCAAAAATTATAGTTTACTAAAATGACTTTTTATTTTGGCAAACAAAGTTACTTCCGGTGAGGAAATTTTATACTATGAATAAAATTCCAAATGAATCTTTTCTTATATATTTTTTTAAAAAATTATGTGCCAGTGTATACTAATGCTATAGATTCTTATCTTAGAAGCTTTTAAAGCATTCTGTTAATGCCCATTGAAACAATGGGAACCGAAAAGGTATAGTCGATAACCAATGGTAAAAAATCACAACCCGATTACCAGGTGAGGCCGGCGTGGAGAAGCAAGCACTCTCCCCGTCGCTCACCGGTGAGTCCTGTCCAACAGGGGCTGCAGAGCAGGCCTGCAGCAATCAGACGGACGTCGGGGTGAGTTATAGTGCTTGACGAGGGCAGAGCTAATGAAATCCTGCAACTGTTTAAAAAGTCAAAACCGTTTTTTGACCTATAAAATGGGAGATGAATTGGACAGTTTTCCCACAGCACGTTTTCCGTTTAGTGAGATCCCGTTCCAGGCCTTCGCGTCGCGCGGGCCGCACGCCCAGGCCACGCCCCGCCCCCGCCCCCGCCCGGAAGTCGTCCGCGTGCGCGTGCGCGTGCACGCAAGGCCACGCCGCGCGGAGCGACGCCAAGGACCGCGCTTAGGCTTCGGCTTTCTCCTTTTTTTTGTTCTTTTTCAGGAAAGAAGGAGTGCGGAATTTCTTCTTTTTCTTGGATGGAGATTTTGAAGGTGAGCCTTCGGGGGACAGGACCTCTTCGATTTTTTCGGGGGACTTAACGGAGATCTCGACGTTGTCGACGGCCGTGCTGGTGGTTAGCCTGCGGACGCGCTGCGCGAGCTCCTCGTCGGCGTCGCGCGCGTCGTCCCTGCCGTTCACCACCAGCACCGGCACCTCCATGGTCAGGAAGCTCTTGGAAAACAGCTCATGGTTTTCTACAAAAGGGGAGGGTGTCTGGGTCATTTTATATAGTTACCGTCTTTGTTTTGCAAAGCTGAAATGTTTTAGCAGTGTACTAAGGCGCTACTTTCATTCCAGTAAGGACAGATCATTATCTTAATAGACTATGGCTCTATGAGCATGAGGCTAATTTTCTTAAATAGTATAAAGGGGAAGGGACCAAAGTTGTTAGGCCACAGAATGAAGGTTAGGTAATTCCAGTTTGATAACGTGACAGTTTCACTGAAAATTAAGTCAAAATAAATGAGGGAGGCAACATTATTTTTCTTTAATTTGGGGGTCATTTGACAATCAAAATTAAAGATACCATGCTTCTGACTGGAAGACATATAACAAACCAATTTTAATTTCACAAATTCTTAAGAACTATGAATGGGTTACCAAAATCCAGATTAAGGTAAGTCAATATAAACATTGAACAAAAATAGCACCCCATTTAATAAAAAATACAAACTAATTGGGAGCTGTAAGTAATCCATGGCAAACTCACTGCAATCAGGTGTTCCACTTCCTTACATAAAAACAAATGACAGATGAACAAATTCCTAAGATTAACTCAGAGAATGCTATGGGAAATTACATTGAATACCTTCTAATTTTTCAGGGATATTTTGCGGTGACTGACTTTGAGACTGAATTTGTGAAACAGATGAAGCGTCATCTGAGAGTAATTCCTGCTCAGCATCTGTTGGATAAGAGTTCAGTTAAAAGCCATGCAAATCAAAGAAGCGTAAGATTTCAGGGAGGTTAGTGCATATATCAAATGCCTGCATACACAGAGATGAGAGAAACTCTTCAGCAATGAGCTGAGCATGCTAACAGTTGCCCCATGTATCAATAATTATGCATTAGGAAGAGGTTAAGGTGTTACAATTTCTGGCTGCTAACAGCAATTTTAACATACATGCTTACTAAGGAAGCATGGTTACTTGCAGCCCAGGCAAACAATATGTATGCATTTAGCTTTTGCTACAGGTGTTAGAAAACCAAAATATATTGAGCAGCCAGATGAAAAGATTATGCAGCCTCACCATGATGCTACATTAATGAGGCACAATGCTTAATTTTTAAACAGTATCCAATTAGTGATTCCTGTGAGCAATATAAATGAGCTAATTCAGGAGGTCGTAATGAATGTTGAAAGAAACTATTTGTAAATTTATATATAAAAGGTGATGGTTCTAGAGTGCAATATTTGTTACCTGGCATCTTTAAGCTTTCAAAAAATAAAAGATTAAAGAGGGACATTTTACAAAATACAAAAACAGAAAAAGTTTCCAACCTTATCTTAGAATAAACAAATTCAGTAATACCACTTAAATTTAGTATAATTACATTAATAAGTCAGATGATTCCCTTTTGTGACAAAGACACTAATATCACTGATAAAAACTGTTTCCTGGGTGACCTGTCGTTAGTTCTTCCTACATGATCTCTAACATGGACAAAAATTCTTTTTATATTTTATTTAAAAAAAAATTTTTTTTTTTTTTTTTTTTGCTTTCTGGGTAGCTCCCTGACTGGGAATCGAACCCAGGCCGCAGCGCTGACAGCGCCAGTGCCGAAGCTTTAAGCCACTACACCATCAGGGAACTCCGTTTTTGTTTGTTTGTTTGTTTGTTTGTTTGTTTGTTTGTTTGTTTTTTTTAAAAATTCTTTAACTATTGGTTCTGTTTTGCTTTGGGTGAAAATTTCAACTATATATGTGGATGCTCTATAGCAGAGGCTCATACTCTCTTTTGAGGTCACAGACTTCTTGGTCCCCACCCTGAGCCCCCCTCCCCCAAATGTATATCACACTCAAATTAACCATGTATTTCCAAATGGCTCATGGACTGTCTGAAGCTTATCCAGAGACCAAGAGTGACAACCCCTCCTGCAAAGAATCTATCATTCCTGAGAAAAAGGAAGCTAGTATTCTAGCTGGTGTGTTTTCATTAATAATTCTAAAATATTATCTTTATTTAGAGTTCTGAAGTCAGAAAAACTTGACCTCACTATGTGCCCATGTGCTTAAGGAAAAGTCACATAAAAATTCTAGCAGTTTGCTTTACATTTTGATTTTGAAATTACAACATTGGCACCTTGAGACACCCAAGAACAACAGAGATGTTACAAAGCATTCAATCCACATACTTGTGAATGTATAATTATGTCAAAGTAAGTTTTTAAAAAACTACATATGCTGAAATGTATAAATCTAATAATGTAGCTACATTTACTTTAGTTAGGAATTCTTTACTCATTGGAGGATTTCACTTTAGAAGACTTTTTGTTACCAATCAGACTGATTTCTGAGGAAAACAGTTTTTGCTGCATGTTAATATACATGGTCTGAGGTGGCTCTCTATAGTTCAGCCTTACCTCTACTCAGGACCAAGAGAGATGACAGAGAACAATTAATTGTAAAAGGAACATTTAAAAAAATAACATTGACTGCCTTCTTTCATCTAACTCAAGGTGCCCTGTTTTTAACAATATGGTTATCATAGGCTTCATCAAACAGTGAACTAACCTTCCAGGCCTTGCTGTTTACGTTCGATTGTCTTCTTATACTCTTCAAGTTCTCCTTCTGTGAGATGACTGAAGGGGTTGGGAGGAGCTGGTGGGCCAAGATCGTCATCTTCAAATTGCATGGTCTTGCAAACAAAAAAATACATGCCTTATCAAGAGCTTACTTATTATATCCATATGTGTGTGTGTGTGTGTGTATAACTTCACATAAATATACATACATATATAAATATATATATGATGTTTGTGACACGCTACCTTAAAATAATCAAAGGAAATGATAAAGCAATATGCTGTGTTTAAAATACTTGTATCAGGTTAGTGCTTTTAGATTACTGATCCAATAGACTAAAACTGCCAATGATATTTCCTCAATCAGACTGTACAGGTCAATTTTAATAACTCTTGAAAAAAAGAAAAACTAAGCCAAGTTCTAATAAGCTTCATAGAACTAAGAAATACCTTAAGGATTGGTTTTTAAGATAAAAAGCCTTTGTGAAAAAGGATTAGAAAAATGAAACTGTACCAAAAGATCTTTAAACTTGCTATGAAAATAAACTTGTAAGTACTTGCTCTAGGAAAGAAATTAATGAGACTTTCAGTTAAACCTGGCAAGCTGAACCCATACATTTAAAAAAGCCTTCTCAAAGCCCCTCTAAGATGATAGTAAAGGAACAACAAAAATAGTATACACTTCTAAGGACAAAAGAGGAGACAAGAGAGGATGAGAAAACGAAGGCACTTCTGGGAGATGGGAAGCAGGTAGAAGGTGGACAGCAGACTGGCGAAGTGAAGCCTGGGCCCTGCAAAGGATGCCAAAGGGAAGCATGCTCGTTTGCCCTTAAAGGTCTGATGAGGCTCACAAACTGTAGGGGCACCGGGTACTGCGGAAGGTGGGGTGAGGAAAAGCTGGAAAGGGGACAAGTTAAAAGTACGAATAAGGAACGAGTCTCAGGTCCCCTTTCCTACTCCACACAGCCAAGCGTTTACCTCTCCTATCTCTGCAGAAGATCAAAAAGCTTATTCTTCAGAACAACTGATTAGGGGACACAAAGCAGTCTCAAAGGCCCTCAGAATGTGGGTGGGACACTAGCAGGAGACTGAAGAATTCTCCAGATAAACCAAATGACCCAGACAAAGGAACTATAGATATTACCATCTGGGGACTCCCCAGAGAAAAAAACCTGCTCCACATGCCATCAGCCCACAGGGAAGCTCACCCATCCCTGAGCTCCACACACGCCCGCTCAGGTCTTCTGACTGGCACTCAGTGTCTCATTCTTAACTATAAACTTTAGACTACAGTGAATGACAGGAAACTTGAGGAAAGCTTTCCACAAGGAGGAGAGACCACAATAAGCAAGAAAAGGGAACTCAGAAGAAACAAAGACAATAAAAGCAGCTGAAGAAAATTGAAATTTGATTCTCTAGAGCGAAAAGAGATAATATTGTATCTGTAAAAGACCAGGATGTTATTTAAGAAGAAGAAAAGGAATATTCAGGAAATAAGAAGTCTTTTAAAAAAGGTATCAAAATAGAAAATTAAATAGGACTTTAAAATAAAGCCAAGCAAATCTCCCAGAAAGTAAATAAATAGACAAAGAGATGGAAAGTAGGAAGGAAAAGAAATCAGAGGCTCAAGGAAGTTTAACTAACAATACATCCTGACAGAAAAAGAAACAGGAGGAAAAAAACTTGAAGAAATACTTAAAAAACAATCCCAGAACTGAAGGATATGACTCTGCAGATTGAAAAGTGTTACTAAAAGCTAAGAATAAAGACTAAAAAGAAATCTACTACAGAGCACACCATCACAAAATTTCTGAAAAGCAGGAAGGTATAAAAGGTCGAAAAGAAAAAAACAGCGCCCTTCTTATACGAAGGTCCATTAAACAGTACTCTCCTACTTCTCAACAACAGCATGGAGTTAAGGGACAATAGAGTGATATTCTTCTTATCTGGGGAAAAATTATTTCTAAACTAAAATTCTACATCCACAATATGCACATATGAAGGTAGAAGACAGGATTTTCAGACGGTTACCTCCTATGTATCTTTTCTCAGAAAACTATTAGAGGACGTGCTTAACGATAAAGGAGTTAAGTCAAGAAACCAGAAGACGTATGATGCAGGAAATAGGACACTACACAGGCGACAAGCACAGAATTCTCAGGATGCTCCTGTGCAGCTGGCCTGAGATCCACCAGTCCAGATCTAAACTAGGATGACAGGAGTCTTGGATCTGAGAGATTACCTGTCACCTTTTACCCTATGGAAAACAATATTAAGAGAGACTCTATAATTCTGTTGGAAAGTTTAGGAAGAATTAAGCCAATGTACTCAAAATAATCAGCCAATGAAAAAAGAAGGTAATTAACTCCAGGGGGAGGAAAGTTGTGGAAGGAAGGAAATGTAATCACAGAATACTACCTGTGTCAGCAATATATGTTTACTAACATAAACACTGAAAACTGATTTAGCACCCCCCCCCAAAAAAAAAAATTGTGATGTAACCTTACAGGGAGAATGAAAAAGGGAAGCATTGTATAAACAGGCTAAATTCTCATCTTTCACGAAAGAAATCACTATTGTCTTTTATTAATTCTAACATGCACATTTCCCACACATTTTCCCATCTCTGAAACTGGGATTCATCTTATAATGAATGGCTTCCTACAATTATAATTGTCAGGGCTTTCACTCTCTTAGTGATGCATAAAATAACAGTTCTTTTTACAGTTGATGACATAGTTCAATTTTGGAGGTCTAAAATTGATACATCAACAAGCAGAATAAAGATGGCTCTTTTTAGAAACATGAAGGTAAATACTAGAAGAAAGTTCTTGCCCCTGCGAATTGGAAATTGAAGGTGACATTTTAAATCCTGTGGACTATTTGACTTTTGAACTTACATTAACTTTAGCAAAAATAGACGTTCATATTTAAAAAGCAAAGAAATTAATGTGGTAGATAAAAAAACACAGTTCATCCTGTTTCGTGGACTTACAGAAGGCGGCTTATCCACAACAATTCCAGCAAGTAACTGAGACTGTGGTCCTGCTGTTTTCAAGTCATATCGGTTTTGTTCTCGAATCTGAATTGAAAAACAATAACCAGTTCTTAGGGGCAACTATATGAATGATCTTTACTATTTGACCACCCCGAAGTAAGAGCCTCTAACTCCCACCTCCATAAAGCCCTCCTTTACCATCCTAACCACTCACATTATTCTTCTTCACGCTTCTTGACACGTGATTTCTTGTCCTATATTGTTAGAGAACTACATTTTTCACTAATACCACAGCGCTTAACATCGGAAATATGTTTAATACTTCTTCTCCATGTAGTTCGCTCACCAGTGACTAGCACTGAACTGGAGGTATTTAATCCGAGCTAAAAATACACTGATTTAAATTTCAAGTTCTTCTGTATTAAACTCTCTAAATTTCTTATTAATCAGATCTAAGCACCAGTGATTTAAATATAAAATAGCATAAAAATTCCTCCTCTGGCCACCCAAGACTTTGTCTTACCTTATTTCTCTTTTCTAGCACCTCATTCGGGTTTGTGTTTAAAGGAACAAACTGGTTTGGATCTTCAATTTTGATAGGTGTTCCACTACTAACTTTAGAAGAGTCCTCTGCTTTCATCCACTAAAGAATTAAAAATTTTCTAGAGTGAAGCTTTGTGTTAAAGACATTCAGTAGGTTCTCAATGACTGTGTATTGACTCAAGGAGGGGGAGCATACAATGCCAATATTATACAGAACTTCACTAAGCAGTATTTAGTGGTCAATTAGTATATATCTCATATTAAAAGGCTCACAATAAGCATTCACTTAAAAAAACTACTATTGTTAATATTCACACGAATACTCAATTACGCTGCTATTTAAATTTTCTCCTTTTGGCATTTAAAAATATGACACTGAGGGGGTTCCCTGGTGGTGTAGTGGCTAGGCTTTGGCGCTCTCAATGCCGTGGCCTGGATTCAATTCATTCAGGGAACTACCCAAAAATAAATAAATAAATGAATGAATGAATAAATAAATAAAATATGATACTGAAAATATTTCAAGCATAGACCCAGAGCTTGATCTCACATTAACTCACTTTCAGAGTTGTCATCTGCAGTGAATTTTCAACTGATAATTGCTAGGAAGTCACCAAAAAAGCACTCAAGGAATCTCTAAGATTTAGTTTTCCTGACTTCATTTTTCAATTTTGGCGGACAGAAAATGCCCAGCCCCTGACCAGCCTTCTACAAAGGGAATAATCTAGTAGTAATCTACAGTATAATAGAACCACAGGGGTGGAAGAGCCTACAGAATTCTTCTCGTTTACACCACATTACATCCCTTGATGAAGGCTAATTAATATTCATCAAGATCAATGACAGCTGGCCATCAGTCTCTGTCAATAAAATTAATTCTGGGAAACTAAGAGTTTAATTATGTTCTTTTACTAGGAGATAAGAAATCTTATAGGATAGGAAAAAAAAAACTTTGGTACCTAGACATTTCCATATTAAATGTTATTGATTTATATGATAGGATGAACTAATTTAAGAGTATTTAGGGAATGTTTGGTGATAAGCACTCCAAAACTAAACCAAATCTGAAGCAAAGTGCTGAAAAAGATAAAGTAACTCATTTTTCTCCCTGTAAGATCTTGCATAAGGGCAGCTATGTGAAGTAATTCCTGAAACTTTGGCACCATTACGTGCTGACAGCTTTGGTAGTTCTGATTCGCACACAATATAAACTACAATGCAGTATCATTAGTGGTGAGAAATGGGCTCCAGAGTCATACTGTTTGTATTCAAATCCTCCTCTTACCATTCACAAATGATTTGTGAACCTCTCTGTGCCTCAAGTTTTCTCACCTATAAAACTGGGGAGAAAAATAGCATCCTGTCCATATCAGGAGAATTAAATGAGAAAATTCTGGAATGGCACTTAGCTCAAAGTGCCTCGCACAAAGTTGATACCTGATAAATGATAGTGATAAATTTATTATTATATTTTACTTTCCCAATATTTTCAACATAAAACATTCAATGTGTGAGTAACTAGGCAAAACACTGAGTAAAGGCGAGCCGTGTAGAACAGCGGCTTACTGTGATTTTGGTCCTGGGGCTGGTTTCCCCGTTCCAAGACTCCTCAGGCACATTCACTTTCATGTAGGTGTTTGGGGAGTTCAGCCATCTTGTTTTCTCCCGCTGCTGCCTCTGTGCCATGTATTTGAGAGGGGACAGCGGCACGGCATCGTCTTCAAAGGAAAAAGCAGTCACAGTTGCTGGGATTTCCACATCACTCTTGTGCCTCGGCTTCTCTCGAACGAGAGGGTGCCTGTAAGCATAGCCTGTTCTGTACCCCTAAGGGAGGAAGAAACCACATTTGAAGCAATCACACTTGGACCCAACATAGCACCTGAACTGTAATTCTTTAAACAAATGATTTAAAGACTCCTCTGTTGGAAAACGAATGAAGGGGGAAAACATCCTTCCAAACCCCACATGACACTAGAGTTGAAATTAAGCAAATTTCAAGATCAGGAGTCAAAACTGATTCCAGATGACAATGGGATTTCCACTCACACAACTGTTCCTGACACAGGTCATTTCAAACCTGCTGACCAGAAACATTTCCCCAGCTATCCCCGGTTTTCTGGAGGCCACCTCGCAGTTCACACTAAGTCTCTGTTCCTGGGTCTGAAGGCAATCCGCCTCTGACCCTCAGTGAAGAGGGCAAAATCTAAGACAAGATGACATTTGCACTTTTCACTGTCTGAGTCTTACAGAATGTGGGAAGACTACACTTGAATGCCTTCCTAGGGTCAAACTCTGCCCCTGGAGGAGTTGGGAGCATCTGCTCGTGAATCTGAAGAGAAGAAATCCAAGTTTATGTTCAATTCTTCACATACCAAATTGTCCAGAGTTCTCATCAGCCCTTCAAACTCTATCTCGCCAACCTTCCACTTTTGAGCGGACCCCACGTTCACTCCCCCTCCACCAGCCGCGGCGACAGTGTGAGTGAAAGCTTTGTACTTCTGAAAATCCAGGACAAGCAGGTTGTCGACCCCGCCGGCCCCTGCCAGCGCCTGCACCTGTAGGCAGCGTGAGACACAGAGAAGCACAAGACTGTAAAGACCGTGCAGAGTGCTTTACTTTCCAAAAGGCACAATTTCGATTCAGCAGAGAGCTAATACTTGCTCAGGCTACTCAGCCTACTGTGAAAGTAGGCAGGTATGTGAAAAAGATACCTGCCCGGACTTGGATCTTCCCTGAGGGAAAGTACACCTTTTAACATACGAGGGCTGTCCTGAAAGAATCCAGTCATAAATGCCTGTATTTTTCATATTACATGGCTGGACAGCCCTCATATTTCATGAAACTGAATTCTCTTGATGAATTTTAAAGTTCTTGTAGTTTTCCTATGGCTATCCACTTAACACTTATGCTAAAAGTTATCATTTTAAAGGAATATAAACACTGTGAATTTAAGGATATTAAGGCAGAAGAAGTCAGTTCATTATCTTAATTTAATTAAGCATTTCACAGCCTCATTTGAGGAGGGACCATTAAAGCAAAAAAAAATTATGTGTTGGTTAAGACGAGTTAAAATTGGTAGAAATAGTTCCCCCCACCCTTTTTTGTGGCCCTGCTAATAAATCCATATCATTACCATTTGCTTCAAGAGAACTTGCTTGATTTTTTTGAAAAGGGAAATGAGAGCCATTAACTACATTCAGCTTCTCTAAGAAAAAAAAACTGAATTCAACCCCTTATAATAATGAGGCTGAGGCTGAGGCTGAGGCAGTGGGATCGCTGGCAACTTCAGGAATTCGTACAACTTCTGTCCCTGCTCTTACACCGTTTATCAAAGTGGCCCCGACACACCTGATCTTTGATGACTGGTGGCTGCCTTTGTGTCTCGGCAAGCACCATACCACTAAAGGATGAAAATGGAGAAATGTGCAACTATACGATCTTAAAAGTAGGATTATGGGGAAAATGAGGTTTAGGTTTGTGAGTGTGTGTATGTAAATTTTAATTTTCTTTCCTCCTATTTCTAATTAGAGAAATAACTGAGCTGACCCTTTGCACTCAAGAAAAGCAGGACTTCTCTTAAAAGACAAAAACAAAACCAAAAGCCACCAAATAACATGTGGCCACTGGAAACCCCTGGCCTGCATTTGTATTTGGGCAGCAATGATTCCCAATGGCCAGCAGAGTTAAAGGCACGACTGGCGTTTCTTCCTAGACTGTGGGGAGCCCCTTCCAAGGCTGGGGGGTCATTAGGTGCTTTGGAGGAACTCAGCACCCCCTGATATTCAACAGCCACTTGAGCCAAATATAAAATTGTATTTACCCCTGAAGGACTCAGTTTGGGTCTTCAATTCGTGGTTCTCCTAATACACTGTCAACTGATAATACACTGTTCGCCTAGCATTGATTAGGTTCCTTTGCACGTGTATTTTCACAACATGCTCCCCCCTTCTCTCCCTCGATCTGAATTAAACCAGATTTTATAAACTCAAACAAACAAGCAAAAAACCCCAAAAGCTACCAACCAATAAGATTTTGGAAATAAGTAAACACAAAACCCAACTCACAAGCAAATTAACAAAGCAAAAAATAAAGGGGTGTGTGTGCGCGTAATTTTTCGTACCTGAGTCTCACAGGCTATCTGCATAATAAAAACATAATTAAAAGCCTCTTCAACTGTTTCTCCAAGGGCTACCACACCATGATTTCTGAGTACCAGCACCTAAAATAGAATCCCAAAGCAATCACTTTAAATAACTGGCATAGCTCACGCTGTTTTCATCAGCGGCAATAGCAACAAAAATAGCTCTTTAGACAGGAACTCTACTACATACCTTACAACTTGGCCCCAGAACTTTTTGCAGCTGAATTCTCTCCTCCTGTTCATCAAGAGACCCTTGATAGTCGTAATAGGCGACATCTCCCAGGATCAGGGACTCTTGAGAAATTGGAAGGATCCCGCACTTCATGGAGGACACCTATATGATTGGGTCCATGACAAGATAACATATTCAGTCACTAACCACATTTTCATAGAAACCTAATTCTTTAGTCAGCTCAAGATGCACTGGCCTCTTCACTCTGCTCACCATTCCAGCCCACCTCCCACTTTAGTTCCTTGCTTCTTCCAGAAAAGAAAAAAGGATTTGGGGGATAACAATTCAATGTAAATGCTGTGCCAACTGTTATACAAGAAGCTTTGCTCCAAAGAACTCAGTGACCCAGTTATTAAACTGATCAGTTCACAAATGCAAATGCTATCTTTCCAGTTGTTTCCTAGAATGGTAGCATTTGGCTCAAAGGGACTTTTGCTTTCTGGGTATGTAGAAAATTACTATTTTGAATACAACTGTAAATGGCATGCCTGAAAGGATGCAGATAGTAGAGTATCATGTAAGGAAAGCCATGAACATAACACACTTCCCAGAGTCATTGCTGGTTTTCACCCTTGGGTGACGTACCGCTGCTGTTGCAAGGGTATGGAGGTGTATCACACACTTAACATCGGGACGTGTCGAATAGATCGCAGCATGGGGACTGAATGCTGTGTGGTCAATTTTCAAGTTAGTACTTCCCTGATCAACCACTTCTCCTATTATATTGACTTTCACCTGGAAAAATCACAAAGACATACTGAACCAGTACACATGTATCAGTTTACCTGTGTTTCAGAAGCTAAACTGGGGGGTGGGGATGGGGGCAGTGGTGGCAAAATTTTTTGTCAAAGGCCAGACAGGAAATATTTTGGACTTTGTAGGACTCTGCTGCAACTACTCTGCTACGGTAGTATAAGAGCTGTTTTCTTCCCCATAAAACTTTACAAAAACAGGTAAGTCTGCAACAAAGGTCTGGACTGGCTGGAAAATTTCCATTTGCTAAGATGGCAGCACCCCGAAACAGTGGAGTTCCTGCAGTTCTAGGGAATGGTAACTATCATGGAAAAAGTAAAAACGCCAGGTCAGACCCTGAACTCAAACACACTAAATTTCGTTTAAATCACTCTATAAAATACACGCACTGACTCTGTGTATGTTTTTTAAAAAATAAATTCCAGAGTGTATATGGTAGAAAAAAGATTAAAGATTACTTTCAAAACATGGATAGGTTAAGTGATAAGACCAACTCACTTCAAGTTTCTTCAACTACCCTGTTGTTTTGTTTTTTTTTTGACCCCTAAAGCTTTTCTTACAAATAAACTTAACTTTCTAAACTCTTCCCTGTTCACTGGTAAATGTTTTTTTCATCCATACCTTTCATTGCTCCATCCTATACTAAAAGCTAAAACACTGCCAGAAAAGCATGAGGAAGCACAGAAAAAGTAACAGGAATGAAAATCATACCAAATTGGAGGCTGTGGCTTCAGAGTAAGACAGGCCTCTGGGAATGATGATGATGTGGTCTTGCTCCTTACTTATTCTTACCTGGGAGAAAGAAAAGAAGATGACACTAGGGAATTACTACGAGATGCTCATATTTGGCAGTGTAAACGTGACTAGGAATATATTTATAATAAATAATTATAAGAGATCTAGGGGAAAAAAAGCAAAAATTAGAGTTATGCAACATGAAACTTTCTTTTAAAAGTTTTCTTCCCTCCACCCTCAAGTACTTGCTAAAAAAAATTCTGACATTAGTTTCTCATTTAATGGACTTAACCTAAAGTGTTGTTCTGGGGGTTCTAAGGTTGTTTAGGGTTAGCTAGATTCATGTGAAAAAAATGCCAGTATTATTCAACCGTATGTGCTAATGACTATTATCATGATTTGGAAATTAAGGGGATATGGGCAAAGGAAAGAGAACGGAGTCTCTTCCTAGGAAGGAACTGAGGTGGAGATGAAGGGGAAACAGAAAAGGTAGGGAGAAGGGGAAGCTGTGGAAAGACTGTACTTCCCATTGTGCTATTTCCACCTCACAATATTTTCATACTTTGTTGCTTCCAAATACTGTCTTGCTTCCAAGTGTGGCACCATGAAAAGAAGTTGATCACGCATGGAAAAAATATATTTAAAAATTAAAGACCAGGGAGGAATCTTCCCTGACCCCCTCTATTTTTCCTGCCCAGATTGCTTTGCAATGTCAGTGATGCTCAGACACAATGAACAGAGAGCAAGACAATTCGGCCAGAGGGATCACTTCCTGGACAGGTTCTGCCACTGCTCTGTATTAAAAGAACACAGATAGTAAAAGGAGAAGGAAGATGGGTGGTTGCAGTCCCTCTCTTGGAGATAAGGTTTAAATTAGGACTAGGTTGTGTACCAGCATGCTAGGTTTAAAGAATGAAGTCTGAAAACTGGACTTCTGAATAAAGGTGGGAAGATTATCATTTGCCTTCTAGTTGAGGTTTTTAAAAAAGGAACAGAAAGCCAAAGAACTCACTGAGATACATGTATTTGCCAGGTGTGCCCACCCAAACAAGTCCGCAAGTCTGTACAGGCTGGCGAGTTTACAGCGAGTGAGTTTTTCTCCCTTCACATAGGAGGACGTATCTGCCCCAGGAAGGTCATTGATAGGTGTGACCATGCCGAGACCTAAAAGAGAAAAGATGGTGGAGAGAGATTCAGATCAAGTACTCCCTTCCCTGTAACTTAGCTGGCCCGAGGCAGCCTGGGTCTGGGAGTGTCCAGCCTTGTAAACAATGATCTGAAACTCAGCAGCCCACACAAGTTTCCTTAGCTCACCTTCCTTCAGAGCAATACACTGAGACTGAAAATATGCATCAGCTGTTTTCTCTGCTGTTTCATCTACTACTTGTTAGGGAGTTAGGCTCACACCACTGGGGAAAAATGGTCACACGATCCCCTGGGTAAAAGTGTGATTAACACTGAAGTTATTGTTAATTTTATGACGAAAAGATCTCAACAGAAAGCTACTTTTCTAATATCTCTTCTGACTTTTATTCAAACAAAAAATATTTAAGATGGAAAAGCACACATTCAAATAGTCTGGCTTCTGGTCTCATCCATCAACAAAAACTAGTCCTGGTCTCTAATGACTCAACTGCTAAGGTCACTTCGATCAAATTCAACTCTGGCTCAGTCTTTTTTTTGGTGGTGGTGGTGGTGGGGGTTCGTTCCCTGGCCGGGAATCGAACCCAGGCTGCGGTGGTGAGAGTGCCGAGGCCCAGCCACGGCACCCCCAGGGAGCTCCCCTACTTTGGCTCAGTCTTCATTCTCTGCCACTTACCACCTCTTTGCTCTAATTCTTCTCCATGCCTACATGATGCTGTCCTCAACCTCCAGTCCCCTTTTGAGTTGTTTCTTCTTTCTCCTTCAGCAAGGTCTCTTCCCTTTCTTTCCTCCAAACAGTGGCTCTTGCCCAAAGCTCAGTCCACCATCAAGTTATTTTCTCATTTACTTTTCCCCATTATACACTTTCAAGCCTCCAAACTGCTATTTCTGTGCGGACGACACTGACCTTCCCCTCTGACCAGGCCCTCCTGCCTGCTCCTCAGCCTTCTGTTCCTAACTGCTTGCGATATAGTAACGTAAGAATTAAGATTTTAAAAGTACTGTATCTCCTCCGACTTTTCTTTTCGATTCCTTTCCTCTTGTTCTAACGCTGATGGCAGTGCATTTCCGCAGGCTCGCACAATCAGGGACCTTCACCTCCCACCCCTTCCCTGTGACTGACTGATCACCACGCGTCACACCCTCTTCACCAGGCCCCTTGTTTCCATACTCGAGTTCAGGCCTTACCTCGCATATAACCTTGCAGTAGTCTTCTCTTGCCTGTCACTGCCTACAGTCCCTCTCTTTGTAAATCCATCCTGCATGAAGGCATCGGACTGAGATCCCTAAAGCACCACCTCCAACCTCACACTATTCCCCTGCTCAACATTTTCCAGGAGTCCCAAACCTGAAGGCCTAGGGGGGCCAGGAAATTAGTGCAGGCTACCAGAGAGCACACACAATTCAAAGAAATAGTTTTAATATGTAACCCACACTAAACAGTATAACTTCCGGTAAACTGTCAAAGTCAGCCGTTTACCTATCTCCTACTCCCCCTGCCTGTCCACTTTTAACTTCCACTTTCCCGAGCACAACATAAATGTTCCAGCCAAACTGACTGACTTCTCCTCCCAGCCCTCTGAATGCTGGGACACAGCTCTCCTGCTGTCATGCTGTGTGAGCCCCTCCAGCACCCCACAGCTCCCTTTTTGGCCATGGCACCTCGGACATTCCCAGGATAGCTCCTCGTGCTTGTCTTCCCCAACTTCTGAAATTCTCTTTTCAGACTTTTCTTCTCTGCCTCTCCCCTCTTGTCTGATCATTTAATGGCCATCCACAGCTTTGAATAATACTTCTCTGTGTCTACCTGCCAAGCCAGTCTCAGCAGCTCCAGGACTGCATGCCACCCAACTGCTGTAGGATCCTCGTGACCACCTTGGCGACTCCGGTGTGCCTGCGGCTGAACTTCCTCCTCTCCCAAGCCAAACTAGATCCGCAACTCTGCACAGCCCTATTGTCTAATAACGCCGTGAAATCTCCCGGTTACTTCTTTGCACAGAACCTGTAGTGGTCTTTCTACGTCTCCTCCCACTTATGATGGCTTTTCGAAGTCAGAGTACAATCCCAACTTCCAACCCTGGCAGTGAAGCCCTACATGAGTCAGCCTCTGCCTATGTTTCTGCGCTCTCTGTTCCCCTTGTCGCCTCAGAAACCATGCTCCAGACCACAACCTCTGTTTTTGCTTTCTGAAGAGGCTCATTCTCACCTAATTCCCACCCGACCCGGGGACTTGTTCCTTCTACCTGGAATGCTCTCCATCTTGATACGGACAACGGCTCCTCCTTGCAATTCCCATTTCAGTTTACATGTCACCTCCTTGGAGGGGTTTTCCCTTGTCACCCAATCTAAAGTAGTCACCTAGTTACTCCTATCATTCCTATCAAATCACCATACATTAATTCTGTGCACAGCACTTCCTATCCCTTATCTGACCCATTTTCTTTCTTTACTCTATTTTTTCTCCCCAAGCACAGGAATCCTGACTGTCTTGTTTATTTATTACAGTATCCCCTGTCCCTGACAGAGTGCTTGGCACATAACAGATACTCAGTATTACAGAAGGAGCAAACCAAACTTGCTCAGCCTTAGAAGTTTTCTGTTTCTTCTGAAGAGTGAGTGATACTGGAGCTCATCCTTCTGCCTAGGACTGCCCCCACATCAAACCTGTTGCCAAGTCTTCCTTGGTGATACCTTTCTCATTGGTATCAGCAAGGGAGAGTAAAGAAGACTTAGCAACAGGGTCACATTGGGATTCCTTCAGATTCTTTAACCAGCACGTATGTGCTCATGTACGTGTGCACTTGGGGGGCTACGAACATCCTCACCTTGTATGTTCCCCCCATCAAGTCTCTTTTTCTGCCATTCCTCTAGGAGGAAAGTATCAGAAATCATTGAACTTCTACTTATAAATCTTTCACCAAAAAGAAAAAAGGTAGGAAGAAACAAAGGAAGAAAGTGAAGGAAAATAAAAAAGAAAAAAAAGAGGAAGAGAAAATCCCTTGGTTCTGAGGTGAAGCCTCGTCCCCTCTGGCCCTCCGGCCCTCTGTGTTCCTGCCCTGGGACTGCAGTGGGCTCTGTACACATCTCCCAGAGATGGAAGGTGCTTGAACTCAACCCCTTACGATTACTGGTGTCCTTATAGTGCTAAGCTCACCCAACAGGTACTCTTACTAAGGACTGCTAATGCCCACGATGTCCTAATTCCTCTTTAACATGGAGTTCTATCAACTCCATCCTTTAAACCTGGTCAGTTCAGGCCTCTCTTCCTACCTGAAGTTTTCTCAGTCTACTACAGCCAACAGTCAATTCCAACTTGGAGTTCACAGAATGATGGCTTGTAAAAAAAGGGTCATTAGACAATTTCTTATGAACTGCTTTGAATTATAATTTTTCCTCATTATCTTGCAGTTTTGATGTTTTGTGTATTCATGGTATGTCTCCTTAATTAAAATATACATTTATCTAGGGAAGCGACCATATCTTACAACTATTTTGTAATCCTCGCCAAGTCTAGTAAATGCCTGGTTGATAGGAAAAAGTAAGACAGTCTGACACTAGATGTTTAAACTTAAAAACTAAACCAGAGCAGAATATGCTGCTAGAGATGTACAGTGTTCAAAGTAGGGACAAAATTATAATTTTTTAAACTTTCCAAAACTGACATACTGAGGGGAGGTGAAGTAAAGCCCGAAAAAGAATTGGTCATGATGTAATCTGCAATCTGCTGTAATGCTAGTAATCCAGTTGGGTTGTGGCCTTTCTTCATCTGTTCTTGAATAAGGCATTCCAGGTCTTCCCGAAAGGCCTGTAATACACAAAAATAACCTCTGAGCATATACACCTCACTTGGAAAAGACGAACCCAAACATAATTTGCTCTGATATAATCATTCTTTCCCCCATTCTTCTTTTGAATAGGCTTCATCTACACTATTTTAAAACAAATATACAACACAAAGTAATCAAATTAAAGCACTAGAAGCAAGAAGCTTGCTTTCAGGGAGAAAAAAAATCAATAGCGTTCTTAATCTCAAAGAAAATTAGCTATCATAACATTTACAATAGACCGGTATAGTATAGTCAATTGCAACTGGAGTACCAAGTATAGACTAAAACAAAGAGACCCATCCCTGCCCAGCAGCCCCATCGTCTAGATTAGGATAGAGTCCCTATTGGAATAGGGTGGGACTCTGACTCACAGCCTAAGTCTTCACTAAGTCATACTAAATGGTGCCTTCCATTTTATGGTTCCATAAACTCTGAAAGCAAACTGATAAGAAGAGT
Organism: Lyroderma lyra; assembly: GCA_004026885.1. Classification (NCBI taxonomy): domain Eukaryota; kingdom Metazoa; phylum Chordata; class Mammalia; order Chiroptera; family Megadermatidae; genus Lyroderma; species Lyroderma lyra. The sequence goes on along the minus strand of PVJL010003670.1, from coordinate 63,763 downwards.
TGAAACTGATTACTTCCCTCTGCAACACTGTGCTAAAGAAAGAACATCCCCCCCCACCCCCACTCCGCGCATCCTGCCTCTCAACTCTGGGTATTATATATTCCTGTTCTGGAGTTCTGCTGTATTCCGCCCAGCCTTTTGGGAGGGTAGGTGTGTGTATATACAAATAAAAATCCTGAGAGATTAAGAGAAAAATCTCTATTCTAGTAACCCGAGTTGCTATTATCAAAGATATCCATTGAAACCTTTCCCAATCCTTCACATTAGTTGAAATTGTTTTTGGTTTTCTTTTTGGTATATTTCCATTACACCCAACCATTTATTAAATCCATCATTTGTTCTCTTGCTCATGTCTATTTTCATTCATTTTAAACATGAAGGAACTTGCAATATAAATCATCTAAACCTTGTTCTTCCATTTGAAATTGGTTACATGTGTAGCAGAATGCCCTGCCAGAAATTAAATCCATTTTTCCCCCACTTCACCTAAGACGCAGAAGGCAGAAAACTGCTTTGGAATCACTATGTCTAAGAAGAGTAGGTATGAAGACCCTGGGGGGTCACTGGGGAAATCTTTCTTAGAAGAGTGAGTGAGTAGTCTTCTCTTAGTCACTGTGGTAGCCTGCCTTGTAGGGCTGGGAATGAGATCTCCTGGAGTCCTTGCTTAGTTGTAGCCTTGCTGAGAAGATGGCTGAACAACTCAGAGGTTTTCAGAAAAAAGGATTAAACAAAACAAAACAAAACAAAACAAAAAAACAATGGCATAGGAGCCTATGTGGGAAGGGAAATGTGGCTCTGAGGCTATGTGGTGGTAGAGAATAGGACCAGTCCTGCTTGTGTTGCTTTTAGAACAGTTTAGACGTATCTGTGATAGGAACTGAAAGCTGAGTGCTAATAGCTGTAATCTGGGGAACTCAGCCATGGACCACCCTGGAACATCCCGAGCTTTGTGCAGGAAGAGGGACAGGGAGGCCACCCTTCCCTGATGCACCGTGGTGGCCCACAGAGGAATCTGGGTCAACAGGGAACCTGTACCTTCTGTTGGACATGGTTAAGACTCGTTTTCAACAGCACCACCGTGTGGCAGGGTGGTGCAGTGCTGTACTGAACAGATTTCTGTGTGACTTCACATATGCAGACACAGGTGCACACCACATCCTGGATGTGGAAGCCACTGAAGTTCTTGGGACACTTCAGGGGGAAGAAGAAATTCCAAAAGGAAGATGCTATACTTTCTACTAAGACAGCAGGTGGATGTTTGAGCAATTAATTTGAAAAATAGTAGCTGTGACCATATTTGAATTCTGAGTTCATGGAGCAGTTTACACTAGTTAAACATGGTTTTTCTTTTACAATTTCAAGGTTTATTAAATAAAAATCATTAGCACAATTATAAAAGTTCTAAACATCTAATCCCACTGTCTGTATCTAGTTCACTTAAATACATGAGAAACAATCTGTAAAATATCTTCTACAAAGACACGTCACATTTATCAGAAAGCTCCATTAATACATTTCTAAGCTGTTATGAACATAAAACGGCTGTGACCTGTATATAAGATGGATGGACGCCTTCATACAGATGAGTGACCTGAGCATTTTACCATGTTTAAGGCTAAAAGGAAAAGAATCTCCAGATAGACCCATTTATCTTTCCATAAACTACAAAAGACTTCTGGACACTTGGCAATGGGCCCATCTGCACTTCTGAAACTATCTTCTCTTTCAAACCAAATTTTATTCAAACTTCCCTCAATTCAAAGCAGCTACAACCAATATTCTTTTTTTTTTTTAATTCATTTTTATTGTTAGACTTATTGGGGTGACATCTGTTAGCAAGGATTACATAGGTTTCAGGCATACAATTCTACAGTGCACTGTCAACTACAACCAATATTCTTTGATTCAGTTAAAAAAAAAATAAGGACACCTACTATGTGTATCACTCATTATTTACATTACAATAACTCTGAGAAGTAGGCATTATTTATTTTATTGAATGTTATTCCAGGAAGAAATGAAAGGAGAGCCCATAGATTAAAATGTTACAAAAATAAATGAATAAATTTAGGTTAGCAAAATCAAGCTAAAGAGAAACAAGCATAAGGAAGTTAGACAGAGCCAGGAATACAAAGTCCATGCTAATAAAACGGTATGCATTTGCTAGAGACCAGTCAAATTTTATCTAAACTCCTTATCAGTCAACGTCTGATCAGTCTGCTCAGTCTGCTGATTTACAAGGGCTTTAAGATTAAAATCAACCAGTTGCTCAAGAGAATCACAAGTATTTATGAAGCTGATGAGAAATTTCTGCTGGGTGGAATGAGAAAGTTAAATAAGAAAGCTTGAAAAATTCGACCAAGGTCACATAGCTGTTGGGTGACAGAGGCAAGGAGTAAGTTCAAACACTTATTTTTTTTTGGTGGTGAAAATGCTTTCTGCACTACCACATATCCTATAACGTGGTGAGTATCACCCTAAAGCTTTGGGATGATCCCTGGTGTCACAGGGGAATGTATAAGCCCTTCTGAAATCAATTAAGAGAAAACTATGACGTTTCCCTTTAAGGCTAGTGAATAGCTCATACACAGTTTAAGAAAAGAAAAATTTCAAAGTAAATGAAATTTCTCCAGCCTTTTGATACAGTTTGCAGTGCTTCAACAGATAAGAATGCTTTAGTTCCAAAAGATCTTAATGTTTTGTCATGAACATTTATAACTCATTTTAATGTTTCAAATATTTTTGAAATATTGTTCAGATAATTACCTGCATCATAAAAGTTAGTATAAAAATTACTAATGATATAAAACTGTTTCAGTTGGCTTTTAAAATTTACCAATAAACTTTTATCAAAATATTAAAAGAATAAAAATGTTACTTATCTTAATGATAGATAATCACATTCCTACTAAAATCCAATGTGAATAGAATAATCCCTTATAGTGGAATCATTTGAATCTCACAACAAAGTCCTGAGATAGACAATCAATCATTTGCTCAAGGTTGCACAGCTAATACATTAAGGGAACAAAGATTCAAATTTGGACTCTCAGCTGGGCATGGGGATCGCTTCCTAATTTTATCAAGAGATGGGTTGTATCACTGAAAGCAAATATAACTTATTAGGCAGCAGGCATGTTGTGATCAGAAATACTGCATAAACCTCTTAGGCTAGATTAGAGCATTAGAGGTTGTAATGATATAAAGCAAAACAAATTAAATAGCAGCAGTTGATGATGATCCTGGAGTACCAAAGTATTTGCCTTCTTACAACTAGGAATTCTCCCATTAAAACAAAATGAGAAATTAACTTAGGAGCAGGGCAGCAAGGTCACATGCTGGGCTCCTGTAGTCACATTCAGCCAATGATTCCCTCGAGTCAGGTTAAACGATCAAGCAACACGTATAGAAAACCACAGTCAGTGTAAAAGGTGGCTTCCATCTCAGATACAGACGAGCAGACAGGAGAAGCTGCGGGTGCTGTTACACTCTGGGTTTATGAAAACATGGACGTGAACAGACCAGGGTGCTGTCAGGGTGACAGATTCTTTGAGGCCTTCAAAAACCGAAATGCAGTCTGAGGAGCTATGATTATAATCTTCAAAGTGTTGCCACAAAGGCATAAAAGGTTTAAATTGGCAATGCTGTATCTAAGTTTATATGTACAATTTCCACAAAAGTAGTTGTCTACTACACGCTAGGTATTGTGCTATGTGCTTTGATGTTCACTTAATTGTCACAATGGCATTTTACCAAGAAGGAACTGAAGATCAAGTTAAGTGAATTTGTCTGTCACATAGCTAATAGGTGGTGGCGAGCCCAGGTGCAAAACAAGCACTGTATGCATATGTACATGTATGTCTGATGATATAAACAGAGTAAAATGGGAAATGATGAGAAAATAAGCTGACCCCTAACTTGGGCCAAAACAGCCTGGTACGCCAGGATTTCTGTGACCTGTTACGTAAGTTTTTGGCTGTATATACCACTACTACCTTTGGCTCTGGTTTAGCCTGACGTTCGTTCAGCATTGTCTGATTGCAACTTGTACTTCTCTATCCTTGCTTACTGTATTTCATCAAATGGAAATGCTGGCTTCCACTAGCCCTCTGCCTAATGGATTCCCCTTTATTCAGCAATCATCTTTAAACACCACCTTCTCCTTGAAGCCTCCCCTTTAATCACCCCAGTCAGGGAAGATCTCCATACTTCTTCTCTTTCTACCCCACTCTGAATTCTTTTAACATGTGCCTATATACACTTAGGGTACCTATCATAGGATTGTCATTTATTTTTCCTACTCCACTCTACCGTAATATCTGATGGCTGGGATTGTCTTTCACATTTCTAGAGTCTCCCTGAGTGTCTAGTTCAGTGCTGGATAATAAACTAATAGGTTAGAGTTTCTTTTGTTTTTATTTTCTTAGATATAAGGCAAGAAAGTAAAGAATCTGATCTCAATCTTGACTGAGTTAATGATAGCAAACATCCATTTCATAGGTTATTAGCACCGGAATCTGAAGCTCTAGAAAAGTCTGTCACTTGAGTAAGAAATTCCTCTTGTGTAATTAGGCCTATCCATCATCTAATGGGAGAAAGTCATCTTTTTTTTTTTTTTTAAATGAATCTTCATTGAATGTTATACATTTTTAAAATGTCATTTAATTCTTTAACTAAAAGAAAATTGTACTTGAAAACTTGGTTTGTCCCCCGAGCATTATAGTTTGGACAGCTCTCTCATCTAAAAACGTATGATAAAAAAATCACTAGGTAAAAAACAAAACATTTAAGTTAAACAGAGGGTGCCTTAAAAGCCTTATCTGAATCTCACACCTTTTTATTTGATACATCTTCCGTCAATGTTGAGAGAGTGGTCCTGTGAACTTCAAATTCATAGGTACGGATAAAAATGAACATGTAAAATCATTAAAGATTCAGAGATTTGAGATTCATGTGGGTTAAGAATATGCTTTTAAGTAATACACATTCATTTATACTATAAACCAAGAGTAGAATTAACTTGAAATATCAGATCTTAAGGCATTTGCATATAAGATCAGAACTTTCAGGAGAAAGTGGTAATAGATGAAAGATATTTTAAGTCACAGACCAGAGATGAATTTAATAAAAGAAATTGACCTGATGCAATAATTTCAGTTAAGGCTAAAAAAAAATCATATAGACTGATGTGTGAAGTAATATCTAACTCATGGAAATCAGGTCACAGAATACTGATAAATGTCAGAGTTAGATTTTAAATATCCACATGTGGATGTTCTACTTCATAATAATTACTAGAGAGAAAAATTGGAGCAAAAAGACAAAAAGATTACAGATTTGCTGCTCCCAAGGCACCCTGCAATTGTTACTAGATGTCTCCTAAAGTGGGATTAGGAGTATAACAAACTTACTTAGCAATTCTCCATTAAGAAATGTATTCATTTGGAAATAGATTACCACTGGTCCTGTTGAAAGGAGAAAAAACAAATAAACCAAATTTTCTTCTGGATGGTCTTTCTCCTGTATCTAAGTTTTAAGCAATATGAAGCTAAAGGTTAGAATAATATCTTTTCTTGAAGTTGGTATATAATAAAAATGCAAACAGTTAATAAAGAATACTTGCATCTTAAACTTCCGAAGTGCCAGATAAATCATGGTGATTTTGACTCACCGAATTCTTTAAGGCACCCTGTTAACATTTTAGGCCTTCGTTACAGTGATATTCTAAAATGTATGTGGCTTTGATTTCTCCTGCATTCACAATAAGCATTATATATTGCCCTGCTTTTAAGAAATGGTAGTGTGTCATGTGCCTGAAGTATCACCACCTACACTCCGGTTGTTTTATGTTTCAGAGTGACATCGAATACCTCTGTCAACCAGTCTAAATTGATTCCTGTATGTGGTAAAGGCTTAAGAACTTTCATTCTGGGGTTCCCTGGTGGTGTAGTGGCTAGGCTTCGGGCCTTTGATTCCCAGCCAGGAAACTACCCCCCCACCAAAGAATTTTCATTCTTTTTCTGAAACCCACCGTTTTCCACATTAGGCAGCCAAGTTCAGAAGGAGCTTGTGGGACAACATTCAAGTGTTTAATGACTCAAAGCCCACCCAGCTATTATTCATATATCCATCCATCCATGGATTTGTAACATATTAAACATCTACAATGCACAATGTGCTATTAGTTTTTCAACTGACATGCTTCTTTAACTTTCACGAGGCATCATTTAAATTCAATGATTCGCCAGGAGCACTTCACTCTCAGATGAAGGGGTGAATGACAATCAAGAGTCTCCATAGACAGATACGTGAAGAATATACTGGTCAGAGAAAACTTGTGGATTCTCTCTGTGGTATTAAGAAAATCTCTAGCTAAACTAGTTTCTTCACCAGCACTTAATTTCTAAGATAAATACTTTTTTAAATTAAAAAAATTATGATGAAAGGCCATGAAACTCCTGGAAAGAATACCAGGAGTCAGGATGAGACAAATTCTATGTTCTCTTATCTTCTCAGTTCAAGACAGTAAGGTGCTATATTTGTCATTCAAATTTACAGACACCAACACATCTCGTGACTGAAAACTCTTCTTGAATTGGGTTGAATTAACTTGAGCAATAGAATTGGAAGATGAATGAAACAACAATAATGTTAGGTTGGTACAAAAGTAATTGCAGTTTTTGCATTGTCAAAATTTGCCGTTTGATACTGGAATACATTCTTAAATAAATGTGGTTACATCATACATCATTTTAATGTGCATTTCTTGCTCTATGTTTTTTTTTTGCTAATGACTCATTACTTGCTGTTTATTTTTTGTATCTATTTTGGACTATGGAAATGATGTAAGACAAAAAAAGCAAATCTGAGTGATTTTCTTATTCTAGTTCAAAATGGGTCATAAAGCAGCAGAGATAACTCGCAACATCAACAACACATTTGGCCCAGGGACTGCTAATGAACGTACAGTGTGGTGGTGGTTCAAGAAGTTTTGAAAAGGAGACGAGAGCCTTGAAGATGAGGAGCACAGTGGCCGGCCATCAGCAGTTGAAAACGACCCATTGAGAGCAATCCTTACAACTACATAAGTTGCCAAAGAATTCTGCATAGACTGTTCTATGGTTGTTTGGCATTTGAAGCAAATTGGAAAGGTGATAAAGCTCGATAGGTGGGTGCCTCATGAGCTGACTAGAAATTTTTAAAAACATCATTTTTAAGTGTCATTTTCTCTTATTCTATGCAACAAAGAACAATTTCTTGATTGGCTTGTGATGTGCAATGAAAAGTGGATTTTATATGACAATTGGCAACGACCGGTTCAGTGGTTGGACCAAGAAGAAGCTCCAAAGCACTTCTCAAAGCCAAACTTGCCCCTCAAAATGGTCATGGTCACTGTTTGGTGGTCTGCTGCCAGTCTGATCCACTATAGCTTTCTGAATTCGAGCTAAACTATTATAGCTGAGAAGTATGCTCAGTAAATCGATGAGATTGGTCAGCATTGGTCAACAGAAAGGACCCAGTTCCTCTCCATAACAACACCCCATTGCATGTCGCACAACCAGTGCTTCAAAAGTTAAAAGAATTGGGCTTCAAAGTTTAACCTCATCCACCATATTCACCTGACCTCTCGCCAACCGACTGCCACTTCTTTAGCATCTTGAAAACTTTTTGTAGGGAAAACACTTCCACAACCAGCAGGATGCAGAAAATGCTTTCCCAGAGTTCGTCGCATCCTGAAGCACGGATTTTTAGGCTACAGTAATAAGTGAACTTATTTCTCGTTGGCAAAAATGTGTTGACTGTAATGGTGCCTATTTTGATTAATCAAGATGTGTTTGAGCCTAGCTACAATGATTTAAATTAACTATCTGAAACCGCAATTACTTTTGGACCAACATAGTATATGAATGGGATTATTTCATTGTTATTGAATGCTTTAAAGTGGTATAGCCTAGTGGTTAAGGGTGTTATCTTTAGAGTTTAAATTCAGACTCCGCCATTTAATTAAATTAGTAAAAACTTAAGCAAATTATTTAATGTCCCTAAGTTTAATTTCATTCAGTAAATTAGGGATATTAACAACTTATTTGAGTTTTTTGAGGATTAAATAGAATTCAATAAATAATAGCTGCTAATATCAAAGTATTACTTTGCTTTCATTAGTTTCTCTTCTGATTTCATTTCTTTTCAAATAAACTCACCATTTAAAATAGAATGCTTACCAATTTGTTTCTTACAAACATGAATTAATAATAGCTTTGATTTTGAGCTTTACTGGTTATGAGTTTTGTCTAACAGAGTGAATGAACCTCAACATTCACAAGAGACCCACAAGGATTTCAAGATCTTTATATTGACAGAAACACAAGTTTGGGCTTAATGGAACAAAGACAGTACAAAAAGAAAAGAGGGGAGTTCCCTGATGGTGTAGTGGCTTAAGGCTTCGGCGCTGGCACTGTCAGCACTGCGGCCTGGGTTCGATTCCCAGCCAGGGAGCTACCCACATACCAAAAAGAAAAAAAAAAAAAAAAGATAAAAAAAAAGAAAAGAGATCTTTGAATCCCAAAACCTCTATAAGAAAAAAGCAGGCTGAGAAAAACGGTTACAAATACAGGCTACCTTTCAAGGAAAAGGAACGATGATTCAGAGGATGGAACCAAAAGCCCAGAGGGCTGAGCCAAGAGCTGGGGAGACTCACCCCAGCCCTAGTAAGCAGAAGGACTGAGTCCTCATCAGGGGAACGTCCCAACATTTGCCCAGATGGATTTCAGAATTGTTATGGATGAGCTATTCCTTTGTAACCCAGTTTTTCCCTATTTTGAACATGAATGTTACAGCAGCTATCTTTGCCTGCCCCCCACCTCCAATTGTGTGTGTGTGGAGAGCACGTATTTGTCTCTTCAGTTTTCAGGTCAACAGACTGAGAGAAGGAGCTGTGCTTAAGGAATCACAACTTACGAGTATCACCTGCACCTGGACTAGATTTAGACAAGATTCTGGATTCGGGCTAAAGGATTGCAACGAGACTTTTGCAGGGGTGTTAGGAGAGGGTATTTGGCATGTGTGAGGAAGCTAAATAAACTGTGGCACACAATAGTGCTTTCAAAATAAATTGTGATCAGAGAGTGAACAACCCACCCCTTAAAAGGGGGAGCTTAATTCCTGTCCCTTTGAGTGTGAGCTGAACTTAGTGACTCTCTTGTAACCAACAAATATTGTAGGAATGATGGTATTTAACGTCTGAGGTTAGGTCATAAACGGCACTGCAGGCTCATCTTTGCTCTTTCTCAGATACTTACTCCGAGGGAGAACACTCAAACAGCCTCGGGGAAAGGTCCATGTGGCAAGGAACTGTGCCTTTGCCAATGACCCATCTGAAGAACCAAACCTGGCCAGTCAAGTCTTCAGATGACAGCAGCTCTGGCTGACTGATGTCTTGACTGCAACTTCAAGACAGACTTTGAGCCAGAACCACTCAGCTAAGCTGCTCCTAAATTCTTGACCCACAGAAACTATGAGACAATTAAAACTTGTTGTTTTAGCTGCTAAGTTTTGGGGTAATTTCTTATTTAACAATAGGTAACAAACACAGGAGACTATACATCATTTCCTTTGGTGAAAAATTTATTGTATTAAAAGAAATTAGAAACCACTGACCTAAAACATGGCAAGTAGACAAAACTTATACACTTTCATAAACAAGATTTTATTTAAATTCACTAACAAAGATTTAGGGAAAAAAATGATCAATCCATATTTTTTTAAACCTTCTTCGTTCCTATCTGGGTTGTAATTTATCACTGTTGCTATGTGAATATGGAAATAATCTATATATCTGCCCTTTCCCATTATTTCATTAAGTTCCCCAAGGCATAAGTAAAAATTTATGCTTTTAAGCCAATTTACAAATGAAAATACTTAAGTATTATTATAAGAGATTATATAATCTACTGAAAGTATGCTGTCTTTAGTTTAATGGGGAAATTATAAAACAAAAATCCTGGCATGGGAATGTAGTTTAGTACTTTTTCCTTTTAAACTTTACAGTTAGTCTTTGGAGCACTTCCTAAAGAAATCTCCATATTTAATAACCCTAAACAAAATCTGAACTTCATCTCATTCTTTCAGTCACTTTATACTATTCGTTACTATTAGCAGTTGGCTAATAATTTAGTTCTTAAAAGTGGGATTTCTTTAGAAGAGGAAATATATTTTGTTCCAAATAATTAACATACCGTCTAAGTATTTATAAACACAGAAACTCTGGTTTGCCTAAAAGATGATACAGAACATTTGCTGCCTCATGTTGAATTCTCTGGTTAATCACCTTTAAACTTAAGCTATACTTAAATTCCTCTAAGCTTGCATTGCTTTTATAACTTGTACTTGCTTCCGTGTAGGGCAGTGGTATAGAGGAGTCACTCAGAGTGGAATTCCCCTCTGGCTACAGACTCAATCTCTGTGATTAAATCCACAAGGGCACAACAGCCATGATTTACCCGGGCCTCCTCAGGCAGTTCTATGCCTTGGTGCTTATTTTAGTACCTAAGTTGGAAACCTTTCATGACCTTAACCTGGGCATCATGCATCTGTGTATGATGAACTCTTCCTTAAAGGGCCCATGATCTTTATTATGCATAAAGTTAGGAATTCCTGTTGCATTTCAAATGAAGCTCTTCTCTTATATTCCATCGCTTACATGTGACCTTTGCAATTCCACTAAGGGTAAGAAAACTAACGAATCACTTGAATATGATTTACAAAGTCTGGATATTACTGTGTAGGCAGAATTTCCAGCTTGAGTTTAGATTATAATCCACTTTTAATCTAGTTAGTTTGGTGCGTATACATTTATGTGTGCCTGCATTAGGTGTAAGTAATATGAGGTTGCCAAATCTCTCAAAAATCTTAAGTCTTCCCATGCTGCTCGGAGTGTCAAGGTGCCCAAAGGGGGAAGAAACTATGTGCATGAGATGTACCTAATTCATTTCGTGGTTCCTAACGATGCAGTCATGCCTTTCATTTCTTCACATTCAGTATGAATTGGGTGACCTTGAGCTCAGGAGCATCTTTTGTCTCCCTTTAATTAAGCCTTACCTTTAGAAATCACGCAAAGAAAATTACACCACCGAGACAACATTAGTTTGTTATTAAAGCTTTGCAAATCAAAGACATAAATTAGATGTTCATTTCGCCTCTGAAAGATTGGGAGCAACTAGTCACTTTTGTTCCACCCCTCTTCTAACCTGAGAGTTAAGATGCCTCCTATTTTATTATACCAAGATTCCAAAGAAGAAGAAGAATTATTGCAATTATTTCAACTCACAGGACTTTGCAAGATCTGAGTAACCCGTTTCCTCTGCTCCATCATGTTGAAGTCTTGTCGTAGATCAGGAGACATGTTCCTCTCCCTGATGTAATCTGGGTCATTTTCATTGATGCGGTCAAAATACCTTTCTTTGTGAGGCATACTTGGAGGGGGAGGAGTCGTGACCACACTTTGGCTGGCATCTGAACTCATGCTTCAAGTCTGCTGAATCCCCTTATCTATATTAATAAACACAAAGAAGGACATTCATGGTAAATTCCTTATTAAATTCAAATTTTACATTAGTCAAGCAGAACTTTCTTTTTGCCTTCAGAGTTAACAGTGGTAACCTTCTTTAAAGATCAGCTTCTCAATAAATACTACAACAATATTTTATTAAAGTAAAATTATCTCAGATTATAATGCTAAATTGGAAATTGATATTTTCAGGGCTAGTGGAAAATTGTGGTTCAATTATAATAATGTCATAAACTGCTATTGCATTTTTAAGAGGAAGACCAACATAATAGAAAAGTAAAATGCCAAATCTACCATGGCAAAATTCCATATTTAGTGAGTACTGTCAATAGAGCTCTTTTCTCTCTTACTTGTGACTGTACGTTAGACTAAACTCTGGCCATATTTACTAACCACTACATTTTATAGTGAATGTAATTTACTAACACATGAGAGAAACAAAGCTCTAAGTTCGTTAAATGATTTAACAGCCTCCCAGGGAAACGTAGGAATTAAGGTTGCTAGACTGCATAACTTTAGCAGGGAGAGTTTCAAATCTAAGTAAGAAATGATAAAAAACTATTATTAAAATACATGAACAGCTCATGCACTTAATTATCATGATTATCACTGATACTTAGGGCAATTCTTGGTTTCATGCTAGGAGACAAATTCATTTGGGCTTTGCTATATAGCTGAGCACCTAACCAACCACAGACAGATTAACAGAAGAGACATTTAACATCCCCCCACCCCCTCAACCTGTGATCCCCATGTTGGAAGGTGGTGAAGTTTTCTAGCTCCGTGCTTCTCAAATTGTCTATTGTGACTTTCTCCAACTTGCAGTTGAATACAAAATCACGCATTTAGATGTCACGACAATGTCAAGACAATGTCAAATTGTCTTGAAGTTTCTAAACACCTGATATCACAGTCTGTACTTGTCACAGACCAGTAGCAGACAGTCCAGTCTGCAGACTGGCACTGGGTCCTGAACCACACGTAGAACCTAGCAGAGCAGCAGTCACTGCCAACTAAAGGAATGCTTTCTTGAACTTTCAGAAGTGATAGGGCATTAAGCCTAAATCAAGAGAAAGGGGACGAAAATGCAAAAATGCACAAGGAAGAAAAAAAGGAAATAAAATGAGAAATTGTAAAAATGGTTAACACAATTTTTTCTACAGGTGGTGACTTCCATTCAAATGCAACGTGTTTAACATAAATGACTGGGTAACAGAAAAATGGTATTTTTAAAAGTGATTATTTGCTTGATGGGAAAAATCACTTCAGAATAAGGGGAGTTAAATGTAAAACATCCAAGTATTCCTCTTGCATTTATGTAGACAACCAAGGGGAGGGGTTTCTATAGACCTGCAACCCTGCAGATTCTTCACAGCCTCCAAGTCCCAGAACACTTGTCTAGATAAGATCCAGAAGCAGAAAGACAAATGTCACTTTCATCTTGAGATCTGAATCCCTGATAACGACCAGAGACATCTGGTCTCATCTTTTAAACACAGTAACGATCAATGAGGTTACTGAACTTGTCTCTAATAAGAGTCTTCTCCAATAGACTTCATCTCTAAAGCTGCCTTAAACCCAACTTTGCCCAAAGACAACTAATTATAAGACATTGAAAATTCTTGCATTAATTCTGGTCCTGGAAATGTAACTTCTTCTGTTAAAAATAATTTTTCCAAAAGAAGTTAAAAACGCTTCCTTATTCTTGCCCACATCTATCTTATATGCAACATTCCATATTGCCTAAATTACTTCAGTGTACTATACAAAAAATTCAGGAAATAAGGTTTAAAACACTTTATATCATGCTGTTTTAATGGAATTCTGATTTTATGACTAGAAAGCAACTAATCAGTGAAGGAAATGTAAAAAAATGAGCTTTTATATGATTGAATCTTTCACATTCTGACTCATTAAATTAAAAACTGTGAAAAACACTTAAGAATGAATATGCAGTAATTAAAAGTGTTCTTCATAGGATACAATATCCACTACTAATGGAATGACCCTAGCCATATTATATTCTTCAAAAATTAGGTTTTGCTGTACTGTTATTACCTTGGTTTACCAACCTATGGTATTTACTATTACCTTGCTATTACTCAAAAATGTGGTGCACAGAGCACCGACTATAAGAAACTTTTCCATTTCACATCCAGCTGAGTTGTCACAAGCCTAGAGGTTTAACCAATATTTGGAACCTAATATTCTTAGAAGCTCTTTATATGACGTCCATCTGAACTCTTTTAAACAGTTTACTACTAGCAGGTAGGAACTTCAAGGAGAATTAAAGTTAAAAAAATTCACATACATTAGTATATGTCATGCTGACTTCAAATGGCCAAGTATAGACTAAGTGAGTACTCAATTAATAATTGGGACATTACTTAACAAGCAAATCAATTCTATTTTATTTTACTACATTAGGCTACTGGCTTCCTAAGTAATTTTTAAAAAGCCAGTCCACAGATACTGCCTTGAGCTGGATATTACATATCCCTCAGGCCCAACCGCACTATTTAGCTTAATGGAGAACAGCTAAATAATAAGCTTGCGTCTAAATGAATTTGCTGATGTTTATAAAATCATTTTATGAAAACAGAGCAAAAAGTAAAGAACTGCGGTAACAGATTCACTGCATTACTCCAGCATCAGTTTAAGAAACTAATAGGGAGTTCCCTGGTGGTGCAGCGGCTTAAGGCTTCAGCGCTGCGACCTGGGTTCGATATCCAGTCAGGGAGCTACCCACATACCGAAAAGCAAAAAAACAAACAAACAAAAAAAAAAACTAATAAATGAAACACTGATAAGTAGACACTTACATCTGAAGAACTCTTGATGATGAACGCATTTTTTGATGATTAAGGTAAAGAGGAAGATACATGTAACCATCCATTTTCATAATAAAAGAACATACTATACATGTATAACACTCTGTAGTTTATACCTCCTCTTGACTTAAACCTTTCTAGCTTATTCTACCTTCGCAACAACACAATGAGATAGAGGCTCCTAATGCAAGGTTTGGTGGACTAAATACCTGCCCCAAATCACCCTGATTAGTCGTAGGCAATATTTAAAGCCACAATTTCTGTCTCCTAGTTCACTTTATAATGACACATCCTATTTCACATATCCTAAAACATAAGAGGGCTGCAAAATTTTGACGCTTTTAGTCTACATTCTGTCCTGAGTACTGAACAACTGGAGTTTATGGAATCTGTCAGAGAATGAGGAAATGACACCAAAAAAAAAGAGAAATAAAATTAGAAATGACTCAAAACACTCTGACCTTTTAAAAACTTCAAAAGCTCATTATTTAACTTGTTTTTTTAATATGAGAAGTTTCAAAGATTTATGTACTTGGAGTAAGAACTCAGAATTTATATAAAGCATATAGAATAAAGAATAAGAATAGTAACTTGTCATTTCAAAGTTCTACACACAGATGCTGAACAGTAAGAGTTTTATACAGATTTTAAGCCAATCACAAGCACAACTGATTATCTGCAACTCTGCATACCAAGTATTACAGAGTGAACTGATATTTCAAGCCTTGAAAAAATTTTAGGATCTACAAGATTATTTGAACATAAATGGAATTCAGAAAAATATGGGAGAAGGCTGCAGTATTATTGACAATAGTCAAGAAAATAGAAACAACCCACTGTCCACTGATGGATGAATGGATTAAAAAACATGTTATATATACACACTGGAATACTATTCAGCCATAAAAAGAAGAAAACCCTGACATTTTTCAACAACATGGATAGACCCTGAGGGCATTATGCTAAGTGAAGTAAGTCAAGACAGAAAACAACTTGTACGTGAAATGTTCATAGCTGCACTACTCACAATAGCCAAAAGGTGGAACCAACCCAAATGTCCCATCAACTGATATATGGATAAGTAGTAAATGTAGTATATCCACATAATGGAGTATTATTCAGTCATAAAAGGAACCAAATACTGATACATCTACAACATGGATGAACCTCAAAAATGTTACACTAAGAAAAGAAGCCAGACACAAAAAGCCACCTGTTACATGATTCCATTTATATGACATGTACAGAATAGGCAAATCGACAGAGACAGAAAGCTGACTGGTGGCTGCCAGAGGCTGGGGGTGAGGAGAAATGAGGAATGACAACATAAGGGGTACTGGGTTTCTGTTGTGGGGGATGCAAAAGTTGTGAATGTAGACAGTGTGATGGCTACACAGCATTATAAATTAAAGGGCTGTCCAGAAAGTATCCAGCCATACAATAGGAAAAATAGAGGCATTTGTGGCTGGATTTTTTTCAGACAACCCTTGTATATTTTAATGCCACTCAACTGTACACTTTAAAATGGTTAAAATGGTAAAATTTATGTTGTATGTATTTTACCACAATAAAAAAATTAACTCAAAATGGATCACAGACTTAACTGTAAAACTATAAAACTTTTAGGAAAAAAACGTAGGAGAAAATCTTCAGGATCTAGGGCCAGGCAAAGAGCTTTTAGATTTGACACCAATACATGATCTGTAACGGAAAAGTGACATATTGGACCTCACCAAAATTTAAAATGTTTATTTGCAAAGACCTGTTAAGAGGATAAAAAGATAAGCTACAGACCATGAGAAAAAAATTTGCAAACTACAACAAAGGACTGGTATGTATAAAACAGGGTCCAGCAGAAGTAATGCCTGGACTTGAGTTGTGATTTTATTATAAAATCATAAACCATACATGCTCACAGTTACACAAATAATGCCCCTCTTTTAATGAGCTGGTAATCTATACCAAGTCTTTTATTACAAAATCATAAGCATGTATGGTTATAATTTTGTAATAAAATCATTAACTCAAGTTCGGGCGTTACTTCTGCAGGACCCTGTGTGTAACAAACCATCAAAACTCAACAGTTAAAATAAAAAATCAGACTTCAATTAGAATATGGGGAAAAATGAATAGAAATATCACCAAAGAGGATAGTCACATGGTCAATAAGCACATAAAAAGATGTTTAACATCATTAGTCAATAGGGAAATTTAAAATCACAAGATACCACCACACAAGAAGCAGCAGAACAGCTAAAATAATGCTGGAGAAGGCACAGAGAAACTGAATCTCTTATACGCTGCTGGTGAGAATGTTAAAGTGGTACAGCAATTCTGGCAAACAGTTTGGTACTTTCTTAAAAAAACTAAACATGCAACTACCATATTACTCAGCAACTGAACTCCTGGTCATTTAACCCAGAAGACAGAAAACATATTTTTTCATATCAAAACACAAAAATTTATACCCAAATCTACAGTAGCTTTATTTGTAACAATCAAAGATTGGAAACAATCTAAATGTCCTTCAACAGGTGAATGATTAAACAAACTGTGGTATACCCATATTACATATTATAAATACGGTAAAAAGAAATTAATTACTAACTAATACACACAACAGCCTGAATAAATCTCCAGTGAATTATGCTGAGTAAAAATAAGCCAATCCCAAAAGGTTACATACAGTACGATTCCACTTATATAATACAGCAGGTCCTCAAATAATGTTTATTATGTTGATGAGAGGCTGTAGGAACTTTTATCAATTAGGCAGCCTATGGTAAAACTGGTTTTGTTATACGTTTTGCTTAAAGTCGCAGAACCTATCCATGACATTAAGTGAGGACTTACTGTATTCTTCAAATGACAAGATTACAGAAGTGGCGATTAGTGGTTGGCCAACAGATTAGTGGTTGGCAGGGGGTGGAGAAGGATATGATCAGGAGGGACAGAGTTGTAAAGAGAAAGGAGGGACGTGGGTGTGGTTATGAGAGGGCAACAGGAGGGATCCTTCTGGTGAGGAACTGTATCTGTATCTTGACTGTGGTGGTGCATTCAAGAACATACACGTGGTAAAAACACACAGAACTAAACACATGCACATGTACACACACACACACACACACACACACACACACATACACACACACACGAGATTACAAGCAAAACTGAGAGAAACCAAAATAAGACTAGTGGCTATATCAATGTTAATATTCTGACTGTGATGTTATACTATTGCTTTACACACAGCGGTTCTCATCATGTAGGTCACGACCCCTTTGGGGGGTCAAACAACCCTTTCACAGGGGTTGCCTAAGACCATTGGAAAACATATATTTCCAATGGTCTTAGGAACCCGAGACACCGCTCCTCTATCTGTCTCCAGGCGGGTCCGCCCACATGCAAATACGCCCTCATCCAAATGGGGCGTGATAACATCATTGCGCCAATCCCATCACATACACACTGTACAAATACAGGTGTATGTGACAGGGTTGGCGCCATAATGTACTTGTGTGGACCACTCACACATGTGTAGAGAGCAGCTACTGTGTAGAAAGCAGCTGCTGTGTTGAAAGCAGCTACTCTGTTAAAAGCAGCTACTGTGTTGAAAGCAGCAGTATTGGAGGTAAAACGATACTTCATGAATTATAATTACTGGGTAAATGTAAAATCACGTGCTGTAACATAATCAACTACTGCAAAAAATACATATATCTGTACCATGGGAACTTAATCTGGATGCTGATCGGTCTTTTTATATTCAGCAACCTTCGCACTAACGTTGGCTTTTTACGCATACTGTCACAAAATGTAGCAATGTAGTTTACCGTTGTTATATTAAGACTGTTACCCATGCTGCACCATGCTTCAAGACAAAATTTCACTTATTTGTAATTAGAAATAAATATTTCACAATATATAATTATATTGTTTTTGTGATTAATCACTATGCTTTAATTATGTTCAATTTATAACAATGAAAATACATCCTGCATATCAGATATTTACATTACGACTCATAACAGTAGCAAAATTACAGTTATGAAGTAGCAACAAAAATAATTTTATGGTTGGGGGTCACCACAACATGAAGAACTGTATTAAAGGGTTGCGGCATTAACAAGGTTGAGAACCACTGCTTTACAGGATGTTACCCTCGAAGGAAAGCGAGTGAAGGGTACACAGGAGCTCCCTGTATTAATTCTTACAATTACATGTAAATCTGCAATTACCTCAAAATAGAAAGTTTAATTTTTAAAAAGGGCCATTCTATAATAATGGAAAGGGTCAAATTGCTAGTTTTGACTTCACATAAAAACATCAACTGCAGCAGGGTAAAGCTTAAATTATAGTTATTTTTAGATATTTTCTGCACCAGAATGTATTTAAGCTTCAGTCAAAATTAAACTGCATCTGAATAAAAATGCACTGATCCTGTTAGCATCAACTGGTCACTAAAAAAATTTCTCATGATAATTGGTCTAGAGCAGTTTCAAATCTTAAAATCTAGTTACAAAACAATTTACTCAAGTTAAGGACAGTTAAAATATGAAGCCCTAGGGAGACAAAATAAAATACTGTAAAAAAAGCATTTAATGGATACCGTTTAGATTTCAGTATTAGTCTTTATAAGCCAGGAGACACAGCACTTGGAAATACTTTAACTCAACTGTTAAACTCAAGTCTTGGCATTATTACCAACTGTTGTATGACATTAGAACCACCATGGAATATTCAACAAGTATCTGAGCATCTACTACATGCCAAGTTTCTACTACTACATGGGGATACAACAACAAATGTGATACATTCTTCATGTGTAAAGTAAACAGGCAATGACATCACACAGGTTTTATGATCAACTGTAAGATAAAAGGGTTCAGATTTTGAGTTCTTATACCCTATGATCCTGCTGGTCTCTTCTAATCGATTCCCACAATGAGGCAGACAAAGACCCTTGATAGGAGTTAGTATTCACAATGGCTAGTGATTCCCCAACAATAACTAAGTATTCTTTACTTTAGTGTTGAGTTATTATAGCATTTTTGGGGGTGGGGGGTAGTTCCCTGACTGGGAATCGAACACAGGCCATGGCACCCGGAAGCTTAGCCACTACACCACCAGGGAACCCGCCCCCATCACAGCCTTTAAAAACAACTATCAGTGATTGAGCTCTCACTTATGTGCTAACCACTGCACTTTACATACATTTGATCTTTTACCCTGCATGACCATATGAGGTAGGTGTTATTATCTCCATTTTACAAGAGGAAATAGTCACTGAGAAGTAACTTGTCTCAGGTCAAAGAGCTAGCTAATCCAGTCCATAGATCCCTAAAACCCACAATCTTAATCACGACCCAGACCGAGGGATACCTAGCAGTTTCTTTTCAAATGCCAATTCCAGCTATTTACTATCTCTGATTAGTTGAAAAGGTTTTTACCAGGGTTTAAAAAAAGAAAAGAAAAAGGATAAAATGGTACTGGCATTGCCATGGCTCGGGAGTCAAGCATCTCCATTACACTGTCTCACAAGGAGGGATGTTTTAAGAGAAGTAAGTGGTAGATTCTAGTTTCTCTTAACCCTGGAAAACTAAACCTAGCATAACTATTTCTGCTTCCTGGTGATACGTGAAACAACTCAATTCCAGGGCTCCTTCTCTTAAAATTAACCAACACTGTTTTTAATACTACACTACTATACACAGTCATGCTTTCTAGAACTTCAGAGTAATACATACCAGTGCAAACTAGTGTGAACTCCATTAGAGGAGGAGAAAAAAAAAAAAAAGATTGGTCTTAACAGAGTTCTTTGAATTGAAAATGATGCGGAAAACAGATTTTTTTTAAAAAGTTAATGTTATAGAACTTGTCGACAGTATGGGTTTTTCTCTGGCCATGCAGATTAGAAACAAGATATCAAGTATAAACAAAATGCTAGTTTTAAAGATCTTATATAAATATTGATGCAGTAACTATTCAATATGTACGTTTAAAGAACATTAGGTTCAAGACACAAATAGATGAAACGCTCTAGAATGGTGGCTTTCCAACTTTTTAAAAATGGCAACAACAATAAGAAATACATTGTAATCACATACAAATACATGAGATACATACCTGAAATAAATTTATGACATGACCTGCCCTTACTGTGCTATACACTTCCAGTATTTTCTATTTTAATTTATTTCATTTTTAAAAAAATACTGGTTAAATTGATGCATGATCTACTAATGAGTTGTGGCCTGAAGTTTGAAAAACACAACCCTGGAAACCCCGAGTGATGATCAGATGGGAAACAGAAAGGAAAAGAGTTGTGTGTGGTGGGGAGGGGAGACCGGGGGTGGGGGTGTCAGTGAATTGAGTAAGTGCTGGAGAAACAGAAGGAAATACAAAACGATTCCTTGATATTTTTAAAAAAGAAATGTTTATGGCAGGTTATAGAAAGTAAGATCCTAGTGATTTGTGGTATAATTAAATTTTCTTCCATTTAGGCACTCAGAAAGTGTCATAAGTATAACTCAATGTCAGGGTTTGTTTGTCCCCCGCCCCCCCCCCCTTTTTTTTAACTCTTATCTACTTGTAGTTCAGCTGTCCAGACCTCTTTGCTCATATTTGTCGTCCCCACAATAGCAGGGTACTCTGTAAGGGGCAGCTGAATTGAATTATTTCACTGTCACAACTCCTTCCAAATCAATCTGGTTTGTATTATTTCTAGGCTGGGAATGGTAAAAACAATCTTATGAAAAAAAGTTACTACTTATAAAAAGTCTTTCCAAAGTTAAAGTTCTTGGCAGTTTTAACAGCGTTCTTTAGAATACAAGCAACAAGATGGCTGTACTTTCAAGTACCAGGCCTATTATTTACATTTAAAACAAAAATCAAAGATATGCCAAGACTTCAAAGAAGGATAATTGGTTAGAACAACAGCAGCAGCAGCTTATTTACCAAGTTAAGAGTTTTTCTTGATGAAAGTTACTATAAAATTGCAAAAGGTATTTAATCTTCTAGAAAACAACTTGGATTCTGGACAAACTATAACAAGCCACATCCTCAAATCAACCAGTGAAATTTTATTCATTTTAAATTCTAAAAGACATGACCTACTTTCCTTCAACTGCTAGCCAAATTTTTATATACAACTGACAAATAATTGATAGATCTGAAAAAATAGATAAAAATCAAGAAAAATGAAAAAAACAAACAAAAACTGGCATTGAGTAGCATCAAGTAATACAGATGACACTTTCTAAGTGTCCAAATGAAAGCTTTAATTATCCCACAAAGCACTAGGATTTTACTGCTATAATGGTTATTGATGCTATGAAAGCTGTCTTGAAATATTTCAGACTAGATTCAAGGATTACATTTCACAGATGAGAAGAAACTATACTCAGAGATATTGAGTGATTTTTCTAAAGCTATAATGCGCCAATTGATCAGATATTGCTATAAAATCATAATAAGGACATTTATTAGCACTACCATGTCAGTCACAGATTGCCCCATGGTCAAAATTTACTCCTTCAGTGAAATACAAGAAAAAAACCAGGCCCATCATATACAGTTTATGCAGGTATTTTATAACTACCATTGACTGAGAGGAGCAGGCTATAAGGAAAAGCTAAAAATTCTAGTGCTTATAAATGGATTTAATGGTATGATTGTCTGTCTGTCAAACATGCACAAAAACACAGATGTACAAATGAGGTATTTGTACGGTGGTAGTTTGCTTGACCTAAATAACTAAAGAACACATTTTCTTTAAGTAACTGAATTTTTAAAAATAAGAAGTATCTTCTAGCATTTTACTAATAAGTCAAGGATCTGCCTTTTCACTTAAATTCATTGAAACCTTTGCAGCAAAAATTAAGAGAACATATAGTCCAAATCTCTTGTTTTCTAGATTAGATAACTAATGAAGTAAGTCTTCATAAAGAGATGTGTTCACAATCATATACTTGGCATCATTAAGGGTGATTTAAGTTCTCCAAGTCCAGGGCTTTCCCATGACACAATACTGCTTCCTCATAATTTGTCACCCTATATACTTGGATCATCAGTACTTAGCAAACCAGATAAATAAGATACGTAAGAACAAGGAATATTAAAGAGATGGGCGGACTAAGAAACTTAACAAGGCAGCCAAACATGAATGTAGAAAATGGAACATTCCACTCAAGTTTGAGTTCTAAACAAAAAGGAACTACATGCAGGGTAAGGGCTCTTAAACTGATTCAAGTTCATCTGAAAAGATCACCTTATGGGCAATGATCAGTATTTTGGAAGTTGTTACTGTGAACCTAAGACATGACTACTGTGTCATAATTAGAGGCCATCAAAATTACATTGATTATGCCTGGAGTAACAATAAGTTATGTTTGAGTTTACACTTTCACCACTCAAGTTGTTTTAGCATCATTTCAAAAGAGTTGAAGGACTTTATTTATAATGAAACAAATCAACCCCTAGAAAAAAGATTTTGTTGGCATCATTCCCACTCCACAGATAAAGAAACTGAGCATTAATAATTTGCCTCAGATGACCAAATGCTCTTCACCAAATAAGGCATTATTCACGGTTACAGATCTTACTAGGTGTAGAAGATTTGACCAAAAAAGATGAAATGGCTCAAAGGATCGTCATTTCATAGAAGTATATATAGTTTTTACAACCTTGACAATGGCTTTTCCTTATTGTGATGCCTAGAAATAGATGATCACAATATTCAGCACCAAAGTAGAAATGGTAAATGTTCTCAAAGTAGTAAAATTAAAATGTTTTGTATGGCTATCGAATTGGTATAAATGTAGAAATAGTCTAGGAAACCATGAATCTACAGCTGATGAGTAAAATATAGTCTTAAACTGAGCCTTAGTTAAAAATGCGATTTAAAGTAAAGGAAAAAACACCAACAATAGCAAAATAAACTAGTAGCAGTAGCAATAACCCACTACGTTCCTGAACGTCCTACACTCAATGGAAGTTGACAGCTGGCTCAGCGTTTGTGAAAAAGCAACACAAAACAAAACAGAAACCTGTCCATTGGAGGCCGTAGCTGTGAAAGTCTTTGGTTTCCAACCATGCTTTATAAATGAAAATAATGCAGCAAAGTAAGGTAAGCTTTTTTAGTAGACATGCACATACATCCTGTGCTTGTACAACTGGAGCACAGCAGTAGTCAGATACAATGATAACATACATTGTTCAAAATGCTAAGTGCAGAGCAGTAAGTACAAAAACGTCTAGTCGGTGCCTGCCAGGTGAGCCTTCAGTCAGGTGATCCAAAGACTGAAGGCACTCCATGCTGAACAAAGCAGAGAAGGGATCTAACCTCTTTCTCACTAAAATACCAGCATCTGCTGACTAATATTTTATTGATCAACATTACCTGTTGCATGGAAAAGTGAGCTAGACTTCTGTATTTGAAAAGTGGGGGCTGGGGAGAGGGGAGGCAGTTACTTGCTTAGACATTGGGAGGAGTGGAAATATTCACTGGTCACTTGAAAAAAACCTTTCATTATAAATTTACCAGTTACAATGGCCACGCAAGGCACAGAGTCACAAACTTGAAAACATGTATAAAAGGTTCAGAGGAAATGTATTTTCCAAAGTTCAAACTCAATTATTATCTAGACTTAGCTCAAATTGTTCCCAACATGAATCATTTGGAAAAGCAAATACAAAACCGATTTTTAAATAAATAAACAGTTTTATAAAATGATGAGTAAAACAATCAACCAGAGAGGCAATCTCTCAAGTATACTGCAGAATCTAAAACACATGGCCTTTCCCCTCCGTTCTACAAAATACGATGAACACTTGGTATATATTCCCTCAGTCATAATTTGTCTTCAACATGGACTTTATGGAAATGGCTAGGGAAAAAAAAAGAAGGAATTTTTATTCCTAAGAGAAAGTTGACAGAGACAAGTGGATTGATTACTCCAATGTGCCTCTCAGACATTCAGTTTCTGTTATTAGGTCCCCTGGTATCAGTGAAATTTTTAAAATTGAGATCCAGGAAACTATCCAGAACTTGACAGCTCATGATGAATGAGAGAGGTTTTAAAAAGTGGAATCACTAGAGGTTATGATTTTTAAAGAAAGATTCATTGCTCTTGATTTCTGGACATACCTTAAGTCCTTGGTTCTTACTATTTGGTACATACTCCCTTCTGGGCAAAAAGTTGTGGGGTTTTTTAAAGATCAAGTCTCAAATACTTCATGAACTAAAATGTATTTAATTATTTGTGCAGCACTGAGCTTGAAAATATA
The DNA here is from genome assembly GCA_004026885.1 of Lyroderma lyra. Lineage (NCBI taxonomy): Eukaryota > Metazoa > Chordata > Mammalia > Chiroptera > Megadermatidae > Lyroderma > Lyroderma lyra. The sequence continues at coordinate 39,079 of PVJL010003670.1, read as the reverse complement.
AAGCTCTTGCTTTTGTCATTTTCTTGAGAGCAACGTTTGAGGTCAAATTCACTCTTACCCATTACTGCATATCTACTCTAGAAACCACAGGAAACTCTCCAAAGTGAATCAGAATACAAGTAATATAGAAAACTTAACTCTCTAAAATTCCAATCTTATATCCATCCATTTCTCAAGGATTCTGAAGTCAAGAAATTTGAGTTCCTCATTCTAAAGAGATGCAAATAATCCTACAAAATTCATTATTAAAAAGGAGTTGAGTCTTGAAAAATCAAACATTCACCCAAAGGGTTAGCCTAGAAAACTGATTTACTACAATGGACAATATTTCTAATGGTCCATCCCTAATGCGGTTGCTGTGACTAGTGACAGATAGGAGGGAGGCTGGAAGGGCACAAAAAATATGAGGCAAATTTCCTTCTTTGAAAAACTGGAGGAAAATGTGTGTGTGTGTGTGTGTGTGTGTGCATACACCTACATACACACACACACATGGGGTATAAGTAAGTCCCAAGAGTTCATTTTGATCTCCTGTTTCAGGTATTCCAGCTAAAGGTTTTTGGCTTTTATGGCTATAAATTGTAAAATACAGCTGCAAAAGTTAATCCAAAAGTTGTGGGTAATAATATATTATTACTACAAAGAAGTCTGGTTTGAAGGTGTTCCTTACCTTCATATTTTGGCGAGCAAGGTGAATTTTAAGATCATCCCCATTTTATCTGTTCCCCGCTACTACATGGAAAGTCTAATATTGAGCCATGAAAACACAACTTATTAAGCATAGAAAATAGTACCTGAAAATCACTTTCAAAACTAGATGGTGATATAATAACTTGTCATTTTAGAAATCTGATAATAGTTTTAAGTGGAAGTCCATGAAGAGATAATTATCAACCTCAGAAATCTGTTTTTGTAAAAAACCCTATTTTTGTGAAGCTAGCCTTTTCAAATGAATCATCTTTAGATCTAAAGTTGAACATTACACACTGTACTGGGTTGAACAGTGCCCCTAAAATTCATGTCATTATCTCAGAATGTGATCTTACTTGAAAGTAGTGTCTTAGTTTGCAATCAAATTAAGATGACGTCATACTGGACTAGGACGGTCCTAAATCCAATGACTAGTGTCTTTATAAAAGTGAGAGAGAGGTGGACACAGAGACACACAGGCGGTACACAGGGTAAAAAGGCACATGATGATGGAGGCAGGCACTGAACTGATGCATCTGCAAGCCTAAGAATACCAGAAGCTACCAGGTGACATCCTGAACTTGGACTTGGACGTCTGGCCTCCAAAACTGTTGATTTCAGCCCATTTTGTGGTACTTTGTTACTGCAGCCCTGGGAAACTAATACACATACAGTTGCAATGGAACATACTATTTCGATGGAATTTCCATCTGAATAATACATGTTTTAGGAGGAATTTTACCATCATAACAATGTCGATAGGCAGCACACCTTTGCAGAATCAAAGTCAGCTCTTTAGAAATAACAGATAATCAAAACAGCAATCTGAACATTTGACAATTATGTTCACAAACTTGCCACCATGCACTATACAAACAACTCAGTAAGGTGTCACAACTTGGTTGGTATATGTGTGTGTGGCAGTGTCTTGCTGAGTGGCATTCATTATTGTTGTCTGTGTTTTTGTGTACCAGTGCAGAATGTTGGAGCTCGAATTAGAGCAACAAACAAACATTAAATTTCTTTTAAACTTGGCAAGAGTGGAAGTGAAATCAGGGACATGTCCAAGTTTATGGGGATAATGCCACGAGGAAAATGGAAGTGTACAAATGGATTAAACCTTTTTCTGAGGGGACAGAAAGCGTCACTGATGAAGAGGTCAGGGTGGCCAGTAATGAGATCTAAAGAGAACACTGCAAAAATTCATCAAATTTTGCATTTAAAATCATCGGCTGTGAGAAGCATAGCAGACCAAGTAAACATTGACAGAGAAACAGGAAAATCTTAGCTGAAAATCTTGGCCTGAGAAAGGTGTGTGCAAAAATGGTCATGAGGTTTTCGCTGCCCTGGAGACTTCCAGCCCAGCAGCTCCTTAGCTCTCTGCTGTCGCGGCCTCTCCAGCATCCCAGGAGCAGACTCGGTCACTTCGGCATGCCCCACTAAGAGGTGGCTCTAATCCTGAAAGCCATGCAGCGGCCAGAGACTGCTGCTGCTTTGAAATGTACTATAGAAGCCCTGATGGGGAGTTCTCTGGTGGTGCAGTGCCTTAAGGCTCCGGTGCTATCAGTGCTGCGGCCTGGGTTCGACTCCCATGTAGAGAGCTACCCACATACAAAAAAAAAGGCAAAAAAAAAAAAAAAACAAAGAAAAGAAAAGAAAAAGAAGCCCTGATGGACAGAGGGGTGATAGTGAGGAACTTGGAAAACCTGGGTAAAGGAGCACTTTCTTATACGATCTCAGCCCACAGTCAACAGCACGATAGAGGAGGGCACGACTTGGTGAATTTTTATGCACCAACGACTGTTGAAAGCATAATGGAACACTTGTCTCAAGACACTGATGTGATTAGACGGAATACTGTAAAATATTCTGACCCAGGAAGTAAAGAAGTGTGAAGAGATTATTCCAGTCCCACTTGAAGAAAACCTACATTCCCCAAAGAAGAAGTGACAGAAGATTCACCAGATTTTAGCTTTACATTTAATTCTCTCACTTTTGAGCACCATGGATTAAATAATTTACAACTATGACATTTATGTAAGAATGTGTTACAGGCGCCATTTGATTTTTCTAAGGTATTTTTAGCTCTTGATCCCCTGTGCTGAGAAGTGGGGGAATGGCTTGCTTAGAGCCATTTTGTAATATGTGATACCATCACATCATTCTTTATTTTGTTACATTAATGTATAATAATTTGTCAGTGAGGTCGTTTTGCCCTATGACAACACTAACACCATTTCAAACAACAAAACTTATAAAACTGCCTTGGTAGTGAGCCAGTCACTCAGACTGTTTGAAGAGGCAGGACAATGTGTTGGGCCCTGTTATCCCTGGTGATGAAACATGGGCATACCAATAGGATCCCGAAACAAAGTGTCAAAGTGTACAATGGAAGTCAGCCAGTTCTCCACGACCAAAAAAGTGACGTCAGTCCAAATCAAGAGTCCAAACGATGTTGCTTACCTTTTCTGATATCAGAAGGATTGTTCATTATGCATTTGTATAAACTGGACAGTCAACCAAGTTTACTATTTGGAAGTGCTGAAAAGGTTGCAGGAAAAAGACGAAAGCGACCTGAACTTTTCGCCAACAGCTCATGGCTCTTCCATCGTTAACAATGCAGCAGCTCACACGGCACTATCTGTGGGGGTTTTAGCCAGTACACAAGTAACTGTAGTGGAACACCCTCCCTGCTTACCCGATCTAGCCCCCCAATGACTTCTTTCTTTACCCAAAGATAAAGGAACTATTCAAAAGAAGACATTTAGAACTTCAATACGACGACAGCACTGATGGCTACTCCAGAAAATGAGTTCCAAATTGCTTTGATGAGTGGGCTAGGTGCTGGCACAGCTTCCCCAGGGGAGTACTTTGAAGGTGACCATGGTGATATTCAGCAATGGGTTATGCAGCACTTTTTCTAGGATGAGTTCGTGAATTTAACTGGCAATGCAACGTAGATTGTCTTCCACAATGGCATGACTTTTGCAAACTACAATGTTAGTGTGAGAAAAAATGTTCCCATGAAAGTCTGAGGAAGATATGAAAGTTCTTGTTACACCAGATTTCAAAGAGAAATTTTTTTGTAAACTCCATGAAGATTCATGATGAATGTCAACTACTAATTAAAGGTATAGGGTTCTCTGCTGATTCTATCATAGCTGAAACAATGTTAAAGCAGTGATCAAATTATAAAATATTACAGCCTGATGGAATCTTTTCATTTAAGCAAAGGGAGATTATCAAAAAGCTACTTGCTCAGGTTAGCAAATTTCTTGCCGTGTGTACGTGCATGCTCTATTTCTACCCTTCTCCCCACATTAGGGACCACTAAACCCTAACCTGCAGATTCAGCATCGTGTCAGGCTGTGGGCCCCTAGGAGCATGAGAAAGCATAAGAAACTCAGCTCAGTATGTAGTAAGTCTTACTGCTGCTGCTCCCACTCTGATGTTTGACTTTCACTTCAGCAATACTTTTATCTGATTCTTACTATTCAACCTCTGTTGATCTCTCAGCCCCTCCCCTCACTCTGAAGCAGCCTAAACCCCTTTCTTGTTTCTCAATCAGTTAATACCAAATACTTTCAAAACTGAAGGTCTATGCTTGAACCCTATTTCTCAGGTCTCAGTTTTAGACCTTTCTAGAGGTCACTGTTCCCAGAGGTCCCCTGATAGCTCCCCACCAAAACTTACAGTGTGTGTGTGTGTGGGGGGGTCTCTGATGCTACACAGATCATCCTCCATGGTATTGATTCCCCCATCTAGACTCCTACCAGTTACCAGCCTTAGCCAAAATACCGTACGCTCTGCCTACATGCCAGGGTTTGACACCTACTGTCAAACCTTGCTCATACTGGGTGTCCGCACATCTGGGCTCTATCCTATTACCTGTTGCTAGGAACCGGCCCCACCCTCGAGACTCTGCTTGCCTCCCCAGTAAGTCTTACAATAAAAAAAAAAAAAATTAAGAACAAAAAAGAGTCTGTCTGGATTCCAAATTCTTGTCAGGCATGTTCAGCACTCCAACTCCATTACTGACACCACCCTTCTCAGTGATTTAGCTTGTCTGTTTTTTTTTTTTTTTATTAAGCATATTACATATTTTTTAAAATACAATTTATGATGAAACTATTTTTATGTGGAGAAAGGGCTAACAGCAAGTAAAGTAGTCAACATTTCCTGAGTATCTACTGTTATCTAAACATGGTTTAAACAATATAGCATGTTTTAACTCATTTAATCCTCAAAATAACCCTAGAGAGGTAGGTGTTATTATCACACTCATTTTACAGATGAAGAAACAGCGCAGAAGTTACTTGTCCAACATCACACAAGAACATGTGTGGAACTGAGATGTAAATTAAAGTCGACTGGCTCCAGAACCTGTGCTCTTAACCACTGTATTACATTTCTACCTTCCATTGCCCACCTCCACTCCTAATCTCCAATGATGCTTCCAAATTTTGAGTCATTTTAAATTTATACCTGCTAAAATCCTTAGTGAATGTTTCCAACTCCTCTTCAACCCTAGCCCCAAATCTAAGTCCCCACCTCTAATGTGAACTCTTGGGCAAATACATATTTTCATAGATTGAATTTTCTTACAATAAAGTTTACCTAAATATAAAAGTATGAAGTACAGGGTTTGACACTCAGAAATTTGCTTATTAAATCAATAATAAGTAAGTAAAATCCCTTGATAATTCACTAAATTTAATCTTTCCCAAAATGTCATCCAAACTATGCTTGTAAACATTAGAAAGAGATGGGGAAGGGGAGCCCACTGGATTCTAACATCCAGATTATGTAATATATGCCCCATTAGTTCATCTACAACTGTGTTAGACATTTATTGCCACACAGGCTTGCTGATTCATTTAAAGAGGTCTCGTCTCTGACCTGGTATAACATAAGATTTAGCCTTAAACAGTAAGCCTAGCTGATATGAATAAGAATCTTGAAAATGTGCATACATTTTGATATTTTATGACAGTTGAGACACATGAGAGAAAAGAGCTTGAGATTCTTTTTTGACATGAAGAGACAGTGAGGAGACTGGAGATGATGGGAAGATAGTCAACAACCCACGACTCTAATCCACAGCTGAAAACTGAAGTCTTAATACCTGCAGGTACTGAGTGAGAAAAAAAGAAGAAAATCTGAAGAAGACCTAAAAAGTCTAATGTCAAATTCAGGGAAAAAGAGAAAGCACTTAACAAATCATTTAATGGATGGAAGAAAGTTTATCAAAACCAACAGAAATGCAGATTTTTAAAAGGATATCTTTGTAAGGATAACAGAGAAACAAAACATTTACAAGTCCAAATAACAACTCTTTCAAGAAATAAATCATTATCTAATATTGTCTAATTATAACCAAAAGAGGAATAGCATCTTTAGAATTAAAAAGTGTTAGAACTTAATTGTTTATCAGGTATTATTAGACCTAGTTGGACTAGGTCTTCATTTCTACATATGAAGAAACAGGTCCCAAAAGAGCATGTGACTTGCCCAATTCCCTTAATTTATCTTCCTCAAGACTTTTCACATTTTAGTAGCATATGCTACACAGAATGTAGATCACATGATTTCATTGTAAGAAAAGAGTTAAAACATGAACTGCGTTTAAAAAACTCCTTTAGCTAAAGGTTTGTGCAGTAAACTAATTTCAGAAGCTACTGTACAGTAAGTAAAATGTTAGTTTTTAAGTAAAAGAAAATTCACCTAATACCTCAAGTTCCAATTTCTTGATTTTAAGGGGTTTGTACGCACAAGGGCTGTCTGGAAAAAATCCAGCCTTAAATGCCTTTATTTTTCATATTACATGGCTAGATACTATGTGGACAGCCCTTGTACATAGGGTTAAAAGCACACAAAAACCTATTTTTATGTGTTTTCCTAAGAATTTAGGGCCATTCACACCATTTTTAAATAATGAGAATGCTTCCCTTTCATGCTTTCATGGTAATTCACTAGAGCAGTAAACTATGTGAGTCAGCCCACTCACACATGCCTGAAGGGTCCACTTAGATTGCTTGTTGTATTTTAAATTCAGACTTGGAGTAGGATTGTTTTTCTGAGGCTCTCAAAGACTAGACCATAGGGTCCCAAGTGGTGGTACGCGTACTCCCAGGGATACATGCTGGGCTGTTCAGGGGTATGTGACAATGATCAGTAATGGCAAAAAACAAACAAACAAACAAACAAAAAACCACAAGTAAAAAAATACAAAATGTTAGTTATGGAACAATAAATGTTAAGTTTGCATCACCTTTAATGGAGACACTTCAAAATTAGATCACATTAGCGAATAATGACTGGTGAGAGCGTGGCTATAAGCCCTTCCCCTAAACCGCTCTTCTACCAATCAGTGAAGTTTCAGAACACTCCATTTGTGACAGTTCTAGAATTTCCCCAAACACACAAATATATCTGTAGCCAGACTGTATGTTCAGTTTAGTTACTGAGTAAAAGTAAGCGATTCTTTTCAACTAGTTTTTATATTTAATGTTTAACATAGTTTCAGTTATTATTGTCAGTTATGGATCAGTGGTTGAAAACAGGAACAGGTAAAAGATCAAAACTTGATGTGGGGAGTTCCCTGGTGGTGTAGTGGCTTAAGGCTTTGGCGCTGGTGCTGTCAGCGCTGCGGCCTGGGTTCGATTCCCAGTCAGGGAACTACCCACATACCAAAAAGCAAATAAATAAATAAATAAACTGCTCCCGACTGCTTAAAAAAAAAAACAACAACAACAAAAACTTGATGTGGACATAACCCAAGCTCAATGATCTCACTAACAATGTTTCAATGGGCTAGTGATCTGCATAACAATAATTAGAGACTACAGATTATACAAATAAATAAATATTATTAAATACTTGATCATTATCAATATTTAACTGTTACGAATGTTGTAAAATTAAATCCGTGGTTTGTACTTTTAGTGAGGTAATTTTTCTTTCCTAACTTAATACCTCATTTCCACTATTTTACATTAAGATAGGCACTGAACAAAAGCATCAGGATTTAAAAACAGCTGTTTTAAAAACAAGGGGTACAATTTATAGAAATGGGTTTAAAAGGGGTACACAAGTGAAAAAAGGTTGGGAACCACTGGGCTAAACTCACAGCTTAGTTCTACAGTGCTTATTTTGCTGGACTTAAAGCCTACCTCAAGTACTTTATTGTCAGATAAAAAGCAATCTTCATGGCGCTTAGTTTAGTAACTTAAGTCGCCATCCCAAATTGGGTAAATATTTTGTGTCTACTTTTGACCTCCATTGTCAAGGAAGGGCTCTTAGAGTTGTAAAGTGGTGGAAAGTGTTATTTTAAACAACTAAAATGTAGTATAGACACTACAACCCTTGGGGTTCACAGTTACAACTGAGAAGCACAAAGCTACCTAATTTACCACACCACCTTCTTAGTCCCTCCTTCGAGGGAAAAGAAAACGCATCCTTAGAGTCCCACCTTAAAAGAATGCTTAGGAATCAGTCTGGGGGTTTCTAAAACTCAGGCTCTGAAAAGAGGATGGAAAAGGTTTCAAGGCTACCTCCCTGCCCATCCCAGACACAGAGGGAAATGATGACTCTCCCAAACAAAAGGCAATTTCCCTGAATGAGGCTTTGCTTGCCTTATTTCTCACACACTTGAACAGTTCTCCCCTCTCATCTTCAGCCATCCAAATTTCAATCCACACTTGGAGGTCTTAATCAAAAGTCATCTCTGTCCATTATGGCTTCCCCAGTCGCTTCTACCAGATTTAGCCTTTCTCCCCTTAGTGCTCCCAAAGCACTTTGTCATAGTTGGTGTAGCTTTTAAATTGAGTACGTCCGTCTGCCCCAGTAACTGGGTAAACATCTTCTTCCTTTCTTTACTATCTACTTAGTTACTCAATAAGGGTTTATTAAACTGAGTGAGGTGGGTAGGGCTGTTGACTCACACTATCCCATTCTCTATTTGTCTTAGAATAAACTGGGGAAGAGAATCTACAGTAACCCTAGAAAACTGGGCTAATGATGGTTTGATCAGAATGGCCAGGTATCCAAGGTGGCTGAGGTAATAAATACTGTGACCTGCATATAAAACGTCCTAAGATAAGTGTAAAGTAAACACAAGAAAGTACAAAGATACAAAAACAGCAATTTAAAAAAATTTATACTTACTGCTATGTTTTGAGACCAGGTGCAGATAATGCTACAAAAATGTCATTTTAAAAAAATGAAAACTACTGATTAAACCAATCAGCAAACACTGAATCAGCTGTTAGGTAAAGGGACAGGTAATGTAAGGCACAGGTCTAGGTCCTGCCTAAGGACTTTCCAGTTTAATGGAAGAGAGAAACACAACATGACAACATGGAAGATAAATGACAGTAAAAACCAGTTTATAACAACTACCAAATGAAAGATTAAAGATTTCCAAGAGTTGTTGAGGATTGCTAATGAAAATATTTTGGATTAAAATAACAAAGGAAGATTTCAGTACAGGTAGAATCTGAAGTTCTTCGTGTGTATAATGAGATGGTTTGATCCGATACCTCTGGGTTTACTTTCTAGCTCTGACATTTTCTTGTACTTTTATAATTTATAATAGTGACTTGATAATAACTGACCACCTCTTGGAGCTTTCTTCTTCCTAATCACTACGAAATAATAATTAAAAATCGTTCCTAATCATTAAAAAAGCTGTCAGCCCCGAAATAAGCACTATTATCAAGTTGTTTTAAATATAATATCCAAAACTGCATGTGATGCAATCTCCTAGGAGGGTCTGATATTTCATAAGAGAACTTGAGTTGGAGGCTTTTTCTTTATACCAATTTTTTGCTGTGGCTTCCAAAAGTCAAAACAGACTTTTAAATGGACAGTTTTTTCATACTTGAAAGATATGTTTGAAACTATTTAATTTATTCTTGTCTCTCTGGAGACAGGAAGTGAGTAGAGTAAACCTGCAAAAGTTCATCACTATTATTAAAGCACTGTTTTCTTCTTTGTTCTTTTTAACTCACGGCTTTTGTGTCCAGCAGTTACTGATGATCAAATGTACAAATGTATTCTGAAGCCCAGCCAAAGTTTTTTTTTTTTTTTTTTTTTTTTTAGGGTAACACTCAAAACAAAGCAAATATTGGCTTAGTTATGACACTTGTTGTTCTAATACATTAATAGCCTATTGTTCCCTGTGGTTGTCTCAACAAGATAATACATTGAAAAACAGCGTTTCCTGGTAGGAAGTGAATTCCCACTGTCACAGGACCCTAGCTGGCCAAAAGCTGGGCTCCCTTCTGGGACTGAGTAACAGACCAGACTAATGATTAGACTTTCTCTTCCCTCTCTCTTGTTTAAAATGGTTTTCTACTGCAGCTCAAACTACAATCTATTTGACTGATTTTGCTATCATAGGACTGTTTTTCTAAAATAATTTAAAATGTTTTAGACAAAGTTTGTTCAACATCCTGTAGACGGCAGTATCCTGTATATTTCTAACTATAGAGAATTTCCTTAGTTATAAATACCACAATGGATGGGGTAACTTGACAAAAAAGATGTCGGGATGTGTCATCAAGACATAGTGTGACCATTTTTAAGGTTAATTTCACACAAGCAACTGTTTAAGTCATTATAATATCTGAGGTACAATAATTGCAATAGGTTTTTATATCTCAGATAAAGTTTAGTAGGCCAAAACTGAAGCTCAATTAGTCCAAGCATCACAACTTTATTTCATTTGGAATTTCACTAGTGAGAAACTGATGTCACCGCCCTTTTGAAACACTGAACATAAGCTTTGTTTTCATCAATTGTCACAAACTCAGATTTGAAGAACTTTTTCTATCCAGTTCCACTTACCAGTGGGTATTAGAACAGTCCCACAATGGAAGAAATACAGGAACAGTTGTTAATTTTAGTAGATTCCAGTGAGATTATTCCTGCCATCTGGGTACTCCCACCATTTAATGCAGTGCTAGGCTCCTAGAAGGTCAAGGTCCTCAGAACATTTTGCTAAACTGAACCACATGTCAAACAACTTAAAGGAAAATTAACATAGAATACCAGTAGTACAATTATCTACCATTAGTTGGATAATAAATTATATCTCAGGTTTTAGAGAAGTACACTTATTCAAAGTATGTCAGACCTTCTGCCAAGAAGCTAGGGTAACCACAAATACGAATACACAGAGACTCTCCTACCTCCAAGGCCAAGGAAATGGCTTTTTACCATCCTGCTGTAATTACACCAATCAAACGATAAAGTTCTTATGCCCTACTCTCGGGACAGCAGTCACTTGACAGGATTATGATAAATTTGTGAAACAGGCAATGCTCAATAACCTATGTGCAAGCTACGGCAAAAAATTCCTGCTTCTGTTACTTTATAACTTTGCTGTGTAACTTGATCACTTTGCTGGCAGGATGCTAGTGTACAGTTCACCTCTAAGGCTGCTTGCGTCCTCAGAACCAAATCAGAAAACTTTAGCTATGTCAGGCAGTATCAATTTGAGTATTCAAAGTGAAACAAGGAGATGGATTAGAGGGCTAGAATGTGAAAACAATTTAAACAAGGGGGCCGAAGCCAAGTTTCAAAGCTCTCAGGATTAGCTTTGAATGGCTGGATTCATTGAAAATTACAAGGATCCATTTTAGAAACAAACATCCCCTCATTCAGAGTCTTCTCCTCAAGTATTCAAGCTTGATAAAAGAATGCTTTAAATTCTGAAATGGGTTTTATGCTTTGGAAATGGACATTTTAAAAAGAAGGGTTTATGTAAAATATACTACAACATTCAGCTTCCCTGTTTTACATCCTTAAACTTTCAAACAGCTTAGGCCATACGGCTGGTCAAATAAATTACAGACCACACAATATACACAAAAGATGTTTTTAATTTAAATAACAGAAACTTCATATAATTTGAGTTATATAGCTCAAGCCACTAGTCCAACCTCTCATTTCACAGATGGTAAAACTGAGGAACACGGAGGTGAGGTGACCCGCCTACAATCTCACACTCAAGTCACTGGACTGTAGACCCAACATTACCCCATTAATCTGCGGGGCAAGGACGTTCAGTGAAGTTCTCACCCACGCATGAATGGCTGGGGCAGTTCCAGCCAGACGAGAAGCTGGTGAGGCCTAGGCGTTTCCCCGTTTCCACACAGCACGACTGCGCCTTTCCCGGGGCACCCGGCTTCTGGGTTATGCCCCAAAATGGAGGTAGGAGCAAAGACTGGTAGCATAAGTATATTTGATAGGGGAGAAAAAGGGAATAATTGGGAAATAATGCCAATATCTATCAAAAGATATGTGAATAAATTACAGTGCATCTATCCATATATGGAAGTAATACATAGCCATAAAAAAAAAATGAGGTAGATACATAGTGGTATGTATAGTATAGTATAATTTGTGATATGTATGTATAGTATAATGTGGATTAAAAAAAACGATATCCACTCATTTCCATAGGAATGTTCTGGAAAAATCAAGAACCCCGCCCCCCACCGTGCCCAGGGAAGTAGGGCTCAGAGATTAGGCTGGGAAAAACATTTTATCATATGCCCTTTATATTGTCTCATCTTTTTACCATGTACACCTTTTAAGTTATAAAGTTAATACTTTTTAGAAATACATTAATGCAGAGAAGGGAACTTCTGTAGAGCCCTGGAAAAACTGGCGAGGAGGATAAAGATGAGGGTCCATCAATGGTAGTTTGACACTCTATACCTATCTACGTGACACATACCTAATTCTCTAGAAAAGACTTCCCAACTCTGTTCACATCAGGGTATGTGTCTTAGTTTTCACTGATACCATCTGCATAAATAAAAGAAAATTTGCATATCGTGGAGTAAACAGAAAAGGATGTGGGGACAGCTATATAAGGCTTGATGAAAAAATTCACTCCATTTTCTTTATGTTACATAATTATGAGAAAAAATAAGATAGAGTATTACTGGAGATATTAGCTATTGACTTTCTATAAAAGTTCCAAGTAAAATCTCTTTAGAAAATCTTTTAATTTCAATATTTAATAGCAAATTAGTTGCCAAGTTTTGTTCTAGAGCTACCACAAAAGTCTAAGAGTAATTGTAAAATTCAAAGGGACAGTAGATTGAAACCAACATTTTTTTATATAAAATAGAACAGAAAATAACAGTGTTTTCTGTGCTGTAGAAGAAATTTATTTCAGAGATAAAGTGCTGTATGTACTGGGTCATGATGCAAAATATATTGCAAAAAAGTTTGAAAACCACTTACCCAAGGCTACCCAATTAATACCTGTAAACTGAGTATAGGAAATGTTCAATGAAATATCTATACACAATACTTGTGACAAGATGTTCACCTAGTTTCAATTTGAAAATTATTGTCTTGAGATGATTTATATAGCTAATTCTACGCTCAGATATTAAATAGTAAATTTCCAAAATTTCTGATATACACAATTTATTTAAAGCAAAGTTATACTTTCATATCATTTATAAGAATGATTCTAGGTTACTATTTAAACACTTCTTTTCAATTCTAATACATTTCTTTTAGTATTTCTGGGATAGGCATGCATCTTTACAAAGAGAATTAGGGTATTCTAAGCTGGAAAAGACCTAAGAAAGATAACCTAAATTACTAATTTTATAGGTGAAGAAGCTAGTGTCCAAAGAAATAGCCTCTTGACTCCCAGGCTGGTGGTTTTCTTCTATGATACAATGATTTTATTTTATTCTTACATCCCTATGACATTAGTAAATAGCTAAACACAATTACTGCCAAGTTACAAAGAGGAAGCTGAAGCAAGGAAATACTAGGAAGTCTAAATCCTAAAAGGATGACACAATGTCACCACTGCAAGCTTTACTGAAATCTACATTTCAACATTTAGCTTTGATTCAGCTATGACAAGTGGTTTAACATGCTTGTACCAAATGGGTGTGTCTACCTCACAAGGGTACACAATGAACACGCACAAAAGGAAGAAAACAGTCAGTTTAGATATCACAAAGCACAGCCTCTCTCTCAACATGCCCACTTTGGTCAGTGTATAATTAAACACATCAGGCATTTCAAACACAGCTATAAGCAAAACCCAATATGTGAGGGGAAAAAGAGTCAGACCCCATTTGCAAAGAAAAAAATTGCTGAACATGGGCCTCATTGAATAACAGTAATTCTCCTATAGTTCAACTTACTGTTCATGTCACAAACTCTAGAAAGAACACAGAGCCACAGACAAGGCACGGAACAGAACTTTGGGCTGCAGCCTTCCCCAACTCTTCTGACAAATACCAACAGCAACAGCACAAAGCATCATTATTGCAGAAATAAAGGCTCTTTAAATGCTGCCTTTTTTTAAATTCAATGAACCCACTCTTACAAACAAAGTTCATGCCATGATGTCTCGAAATACAGTATTGCCAGATTATGTGATTAATGGGGTGCAATAAATTCAGTGCAAAACACTACTTTGAGCATGTTTATGAAATAATTAGTACATTTAGGAAACTACTAGTACTTTCCTTAGCTTCAAGAGTCAAAACCATTCCAAAAACAATTCAGTAAACAGCTTAAATAAAAAGGAGCAGACAAGTGAACTAATAGGAAAAACGTTAGCTGAGTGATAAAGCACAAGCTCCTCCCCAAGAGTACTGCACATTTCTAGCAGCTGGCACAAAATTAACCATCTATCTTATCTATGCTTCCCCCTAAGCTGTGCACTATCAGTATTACAATAGACAGTCCATTACTTACAAAAAAAAATTGAAGCTGCTGTACATTGCTTAAGCTGGTTTTTGTGTGGCAATTCTGATGCAACGCTGCCCTAAAAATGAACTTTGTTTTAAACAGTGAGATATCCACACTCCGTGCGGTTAGAACAAGGGTGGAGCCCACTCTGGGGGAAATAACACACCCAGGCCAACTGCAGCGAGAGCACACTGCACGTTAATACTGCCACAAAATTTTTCAGGGCCTCGGAGTCAAAATAAGTGGTTAATCCTCCTCAAAGAAACAGGGGAAAAGTCCATGCTTGCAGATCTGCTTTTCTGCCATGAAATGAAATGTAGACTCATTTCTTTTTCTTGAATAAAGGAAAGATAAAATGCAAGGTAGATCACACAGCTCAACCAACAGAACAGCATGTTAGGTGGAAGGGGACTACTATACAGGAAGTCCCACCCATGCCAACTTCTAAGTTTAGCAACAGCAGCTTCTGCATATCTCAAGGTGTCAGCAACACCGCTCACACTAGGACTTTACTTTGGCCTATTTGGCCAAAATAGGGGACTTGAACATGAACATAAGCATTATTGGCCCTTGTCTTCCAATGTTCCAGTTCTCCCAGCAATGTGGAAACAAGAAAAGCCTTTTCTCATCAACTAGAAAGAGGTGCCTTCAAAAATAAGGGATTTGATTTATGGACTTGCTTTGGTAGAATACTGAAATGAACACATAAAAGAAAAAGTTATTTTGATGGAAATCACTAATATGCATACTATATAAAATTTTGTAATCATCTATTTTTAAAAAAAATTTCGTGTTTTGATTTTTTAAAAACTTTGGATTACCAAATAAGATATTCAGGAGACTGTATACATACTGTCTAAAAATCTTTAATGGTATCTAAAATAATTTATCAGTTATTGAAACTGTTACCAAACATCTGATTATTATTATAGTTATTTTAATCAATACTACTGTGTGAATTTCCACAGAGACACAACCAATAGTTACTTTTCATTGAACTTCTATAACTCATGAAACAAAAAATAGGTTACTCAGTAAAATATCCAAGCATGTAAAAAATAAGCCATATAATAATTTACAGAGAATTTAAAATAAACAATGGAAAAGGCTTTGGGGAAAAAAGAGGCAAGTATTATTTTTAGTGATATGTGTTGTCACATTATCCTCGCAAACTGCTACTCCCTCACATTGGAACAATAAATCAGTCTAGAGTATTGATCATTTTGATATTTTGAGAGATGGCCTAGAACTCCCTTTTAGGATCCTAGGGCACGACTGCTGACTGATCTAGCCTTTTGTTGAATTATGAGTTTGCTCTTGCCATGAGATAAATCAACCCACTCCAAAATATTCCTTTCATAGTCCCAAGTGCCTGGTTTAGTTTTTTTCAACCACATATGTAATTATAAATCACCTGTTTGCTCTTCTCTATCTCACCCCCAAATGGTACAACTCAAAGGTAGTAGCAATTAGATACTGTATTTGAAGAATCCCATCTTGAAATCTTTTGGATTTGCACTGCTGGAAATGTCTGTTTTCAAGTCAAACTTCACTTTCGCAGCTGCAAAGGAAATGACAAGAGAAGAAAAACACAGCCAATATATATCAGCAATTAATTCCATCCACAACTGCCCAGCTGTTTGTGCATGGAAGAATCAGTCTGTTTCCTTTCGGGGCTTTCACCACTGAAAATTGATACTGCACATTCAGAGACACAAGCTGTTTGTAACACGTCAGGAATGTGCACAAGATCACACAGAGTTGAAGAGACAAAATGAAATCCAGATCTAGTTTTCCTGGGTCTTGCCAGTATTATTTCATAGCTTAAAAAAGAAAACAAAACAAAAACAAAAAAAAAAAAAACACACAAAAACTCCCCAATCACAGAAAGAACAAAATACATGAAAAAAATACTCTCCCTTCTGCCTATCACTCTTCCAATAAAGAAGAAAATCTGCCAATGACATCAGATTTAGTATCCGAAATAGACATTCTGATTTATTGGCACAGCCAAGGTGTGACATTCTTAGGACTCCACATGCCCCCAGTACGTTAAATCCAGCCAATACCTTTTGGACTACATTAGCTGCTTGCCCACTGTGTAGTTAGTCCCTTAAAAAAAAATCTTTCTAAACGTGAAAGTTGTTGGGAACCAATGCTTTCACCACAGTCATGTAGAAAAGCAAGTTTTTCTTGGTTAGTTCAGACACGATTTGGCAATCACATATACCTACCTGTTTCAGGGATTCATGTAAGTTTACAGATCCAATCTTCTAGGGTAACTCTTAAGCAATCAAATCTCTCCCCTCTTCCCATCAGTTTTGTGGATTTAAATAAAAACTCTTTACTGAGTGCCAGAGGCTTAACAACTATAGTATGGGCTCAAGTGCAACTCAAGAAGTCATCTATCCTCTTCTCTTTCGGCCCTCCAACTCCAATTTTATTTGTTTCATTTAAATCTTGTAAAAGTCCTTTTGTTATATTTTCAAACATATGGTAATATAAAATAACTTGTTTTCAGTATGTAAAATTACGTGTGATTAATTATTGCTATGAAAGTTAGAGAAAAGAGAAATATGACATTTTTACAACAAAATAATTCAAAACATATTTTAGCTATCTTACTGTTTTTTTTATATGAAACTAAGTATCCCCATGATTGAATTCACTGTTCTAACATAACTCACTGCTCTCTCCTTTTGCTGCACAGGAATTCATGCACTCCTAATGACCTTACATTCTCAAACACAAGTTGAATCGGACACTCATGTTGGGCACCACTAGGGGCGGGGGCTTAACCAATGAAGAATAGGTAAACTCTGCTCCAAATACAGGGGTGATGTCCTATAAGTTTCAGAATAAAGATGCTCTCAAGTGCCAGAACTCAAACCAGCACAATGAGAAGTTGTCTCCAACTAAAGTGCTGTGAAAGCACCAAGTGTGATTTGTTAAAAGAAATACAAGGCATCTCAAACATGTGATAGACTGAAAACAAAGTACAAAACCAAAAAAGGGCTATTTAACATCATCTGATCAAGGGTATGTTGGGGCGGGGGAGGTAAGGGGAGGAAAGGAAAAGTTTAATCTTTGGCTGCTGATGACACTAACTTCTTGAAATATAACTATTAGTGAACCAAATAGCCACAGGGGTGAGCTTTTGCTTGGCAAGCTTTACCTTTGTAAGATATTCAAACTAGCTTGAAATGTCTAAGGGAAGGAACGTCCCAACCTACAAGGTTGGCCAGGAAAGAAAAGGTCTCTGAGATGTTTAAATCAAGTCACTTAAACTCATGACAGTCTGATCAGACCCTGGGGTGGCATTAACAAAGACCCATCAAGTGAGGAGGCTGTTGATATTAAAATGTCAACTCATTTTAAAAGTGATCCTCCACAACAATTTATTATAATGTTTTATGTATTTATTATTTTATTATTAAAAATTTCACATATACAGCAAATCTGAAAGAATTTTACAGTGGGAATCACATAAGTACTACCTAGATTCTATCATTAACACCATATATAAAATATAGTACAGTGTTAGTGTATACATACCTCATCTATCTATCCAGTAATCTATCTTCTTTTTAGTGTAAATTAGAAGCCAGTATACTTCTCCCCAAATACTTTAGCATGCATATCATTACTTAGAGTTCAATATTTGCTTATGGCTTTCTTTTGATGTAAAATTTACATACAATGAAATGCAAGAATGTAAGTGTGCACTTGGATAACCCAAACTCCTATCAAGATACTGAAAAAGACCTTCACTCCAGGAAGCTCCCATATACCCAAGCAATCCCCTCTCCCACATCCCCAGAGGCAATCACTATTGTGACTTTAAAAGTGATTTCAAATAACTCCAAATAGCTATACCTTTGCAAACCACACATTAGAACATTCTCCACTACATCACTTAGCTTACACTTGGTCTCACAAAATGATCAGTTATGAACAAAACAGATGAAAAAAATAAAAAAGTTCAAAGGAAGTGTAGCCTCATCTTGCTCTAACCACCTCTTAGGTGAAGGAAGTAAGACTTAGAAAGTTTTGGCTGCCTGCACCAGTGATCCAACTGGTCAGTAATTTATTGGCTTGGCCGAGTCTACAAATCGTAGGCAGCAGCTCAACACTTCATTTTAGGATAAAGAGAACTGAAGCTTTGGAGATAATGCTGGCTCCGAAGAAGAGCTCTCCCACTTACAGGCTATGCATCTTAAACAAGATTTTTTTTTTTTTTTTTTTTTTTTATCTTTCATTCCATTTCTCCCTTTTAATATAAATTCTATTTCTATTCCTTTAGTAGTAACCCTAAAGGTTTTAACACGGAAATTTAAACAAGATTTTTTAGTTTGAAGTTTTGAAACTCCTCTGACTCTTGGTGTTCTCCTCTGTAAACAAAGCAGGGAAAATCTTAACTCATGAATAAAGTTGTACGGGTTAAAAGAGATAACCTTTACAAAGTGCCTGGCCTGTAGCAAGTGATCAAAGGAAAGAAACACAGGAAGTAGAGGAAAACCTGACAGTATGGGACACAGTTCAAGATATGTACAGTCACATACTGCTTCTAAGCTTTTGTATACTACTACCCTCCTGTTTGTTTCTCATTTTGTAAAAGCAAAGAAAGTAACATCAAAAGCAAATAGAACAACTCTTTATTCACCATTGAGGCAAGCAGTTTTTTACAACTGAAGAAAAGGGCTACTTTTCTCTTTGCCTGCCTTCTATGACAGAACTGGAGTGGTGGGGGAGGGAAGCACAGCCTTTCAACTTTGGAGTGACTACTTGTACCTTACTTACATCTTTACTTGTCTTTCTATAAACAGCTCCCATTGCCTAGTGTGATCCTCCTTTTATCCACCAAGTGAGAATTCAAGGCCCAGTTAAAATCTAACCTACTTTCTTGATCTACTCACAACAAACTTAAACTTCTGTCGGTTTGTGTCTCCATAATGCTTTAAAATATTACAGCATTCCAGAACTCCTCAGACCAGCTGGCTGTTTCCATAGGTTTCCCCTACATGAATGGGAGCACCTCGGTATCCCAACGCCTAGCACACTGAAACCATCATCCGTGTCTACTAAATAGATGTGCCTGTGGAATGGGTATTCAGTTATGATCAAGGTAGCAAAAAACAAAAAAAAACAACCCCTCTCCCGCAAAAAAAACCCTATCACCACCACCACCAACAAAAAACCAACAAAAACCAAAAAACTAAGGCTCATCAAAAAAGAAACGAAAGTGCCAGAAAAAGAGGGTCAGGGAGCTAATCCTAGGGCCTATTGAAAGGCATGAAATTAAAAAGAGATTAAAAGCTAACTGTGTGCAAACGTGTGTGTTCCCAGAGAAGTGACTGCTGCTAAGCAACTGGCGTGCTACTGGAGTTGATGCGGACCACTGTGTTTCACATACTTATCCCATGTACCACCCCCAAGAGCCCTATCAGGCAGTACTTCTGTGCTCCTTTTAAAGATGAGACTAATGAGATTCAAGGAGGTTAAGTAAAAAAGGTCACACACCGTGGCAATGGAGGTTAAAAAGTAGAGAAATGATTTTTCATCACAAGTGACTTTCACACATACAGCGTGGGGTGGCTCTGGGTTAAAGAAAACCCAGATAGTTGTGGGGCAACCAAATAGTACAAGAGTTGCAGCTGAGGGTGCAAAGTTCAAGGGAAGAAAAAAGGGCCTGGACCAAAAAGAAACCAAAGCTGAGGTGGTAAGAGGTGTGTGAGTTCTACGGAGGAGTTACCTTCACGAACAATCTGGCATCCTGAAGTTATGAAACCTACGTCAGAGATGGGCCTAGAATCACAGGAGGGCTAAAGAGTTGCTCTTACTCTCTCTTGGCTCCCCTGCCCCCTCCCTTACTAATTGTTCTCAGAAGTGATACAACACAGATAACTCCAAGATACAAATGCTGACCATGGTGTTCGTGCTTTAGAAGATAATGAGAGCCTTGCCAAGCTGGTGAAATGCAACTCTTGTCTGCGGGCGTCTCTGGCTACATTCTGTAATTTCCCATTTAGGATTACCCTGGTTTTGCCTCCCTTGCAAAGATGGATTTGTGAAGGAAAGCCTCCACCTTGAAGTTTAAAGCCTCAAATCCCACAGCCCTCTGGATTACCTCCAACATGGCGCTCATTACACTGACTCACACTTGTCTGTTCACTGGTATAGCTCTCCCACGTGCTCTGAGCACGTGGAGGGCAGGGCCCCTCAGGACTGAGTACAAGTCCAGTTTAAAAAATGCTACGGATGGTAAATGAATACTGTCCTTTGCCTATTTAATGTTTGATAAATGGCTATGTGTTAAAAGAGGTAATCCAATAAGTGACACAGTATTCAAATAGGTTTTTTCTGGATAAAAAATGCATACAGCATAGCCTACAATAATTGGCGAGTTAAACCTAATTAAGCTGAGGTTGAAATTCAGTCAATCATTAGGTCTGAAGATTAGGCATGAGCCCCACTTAAAATAAAAATTAACCAAACCAGTGAGCTTGTATTGTATCTGAAGGTTGCCAAACCTGAAGTGGAAAAACAGTATGTGGCTTTGACTCTACCGTGGCATAGTATTTCCAAAAACAACATATTTTACTAACCACCTCTTAGGGGAAGACAAAGACTACATAAGAAAAAAAAAACACACACAGAATGAAAAGTGAAGAGTAAATACACATCTGCTATTAAAAATCCTGAATTCACAAATAATTTCTGCTTTATTTCTGCTTTGGGGAAAAATCCAAAAACCGAAATGAAAACAAGTAAAATTAAAAAATAACAGGGATACACAACATATGAAACATTCACAACGCATGCAACTTCTTGTTAAACATATTACTTTTGCTTTGATCAACTCCATTGGGTATAGGACTATGTAGGCATTTTTTAATTGTTGGCTTTTCTAAATATGAGATGAAATCTCTTTAGTTGGAAAAATGTTTCATATTTCAAATAATTTACCCAGTAGATTTGGTAAGAAAGCCACACCAAAATTGTTTAAACCTTGGGTAATTTAAGTATTCTCATATAAAAACATTCAATTCCGGAGGAAGGGTAGTGGAGAAGTTATGATCAGGAAAGGGCATCTGAGCAACAGGAGTTTGCTTTACCTTGATAATTGCTATTTTATGCCATTTTGTTTGTGTGCTATTACTTCACAATATAGAAATGCTTAAAAAAATAAAAATAAAATAAAAACATTCAAGTACTTACCTTCAAACCCTGCTATAAGATAGATGGGTGGCCAAGCTGACAAATCACATGACATAGAGGACTAACAATCTTCTCCAAGATCAAGTTCTAGAACACATGCTGCCTTTCCATGGCAAGAACCACATCCCATCCTTTAAAACTAAAACTTCGAGTCCCCAGATACTACCATAAGCTCTTTCTGAGACAGGTCAAGAGACAGGTTTAGAAATCTCCTTCCCCTCCTCACTCCCAACTCCTCAGCCCCTTCAGTCCCACCTGCCCTTGGTGCAACTGTCTTCTGAAGGTTGGTAGATCTGCCACCTTTCAATTTCCTCAGGCAAACTGGTAGCACAGTAAGAGGTTTAATTAAAATAAAAACAAACACAAATATAGAACTGGCCTACAAACACACCTCTCTGCATTTTAGAAGCAGTTCACTTTACTGCATCATACTTTCTGCCCTCAACTATTACTGAAGTTGGAGAGTAAGAACTTGTTCTGTGCCAAATCTATGGCTGTTCTGATTTTAATCTACTCTGAGTTTAGATTTTAAAATTTCATCTTTAAATTCAAAGTTGGTAAATCCATTCATCAACAAATCTTTCTACTTTCTGCTTAAATTCATTTATGCTTTCAGCAACAATTCATTCAACACCTATTATGTGCTACAATTGAGGGGGTAGTATAATGGAGAATGCAAGAAATGAATGAGACACTATCCCTGATCCTAAGCTAATAGCAACTTAGTGGGTTGGGGGAGAAGGGAGAGACAGCCTCTGAAACAATTATATAGCACACGTGTGACTATGTTAATAATAGATGTATTACAGACGCAGATAAAGGAGCCAACTGGAAAGGTTCCAGGGAAGTTACACTGAAGCTTGGTCTTAAAATGATGAGTAGGTATTTGGGGGAGATGGTGGCATGTACAACCCTGGCAGAAAGATACATGCAAAGACAACATGCTTGTTGTAATAAACCTGTACTTTAACACATGACTTCACTTTAAACAAAATGATCACAGATTTCAACTAATACAAAAGGGAAATCAAATCTGTCACTAGTTAACAGCTTATAGTGGTGTGTATAATTTAAGCCACAGGAACCCTACAATCTATTAAAAACCATAGTTTTGTGTCACGTGCTTTTGCTTTCACCCTAATCTTTTGACTTGGATGCTAAGAAACTCAAAAGCCATTTATATCTTTTCCTAGAACAATGCTTTTTCTTATCGTGCATTAACCAATGACTTAGAAATAATTAAGACCAATTATCTTGAAGCCATTCAAACTGTAATCTGCCACATCATCCTGGAAGGAGGTATAAGAATGTTCTAGGTTAATACCAAGGTCAATAAGCAAAGACGGGTCAACTTGGCACAGATATACCATACCTTGTGGGCTTAAAACCTGAAAAGTAAAAGCATGGTAGATTTAATGTGAGGGGCTGGGAAGAAAAAAGAAAGGCACAGCTGATCGCCAAGCCGTTGTTTGTAACACACCTAAATTTTCAAGCTCACTGGTCCAGAAAGAGACTGAAGTACAGATGAGAAAGGTTACTTCTGTGGACTGGAAAGCTGCAAATCTGATGAAAAGTGAAAAGGAGGCCATGTAAAATTGCTGAGAACAGATAACCCATTTTGATCAAGTTACTATTGATTTGAAAATGCCATAGGTTAACATTTTTAAGGTACGTTTTCACATCAAAGTACACATAAATAACGAAGTCTCCTATTTTTATGGAGAATATTATGAAGACCATCATTTACAATACACCCTGCGTGAAAATATCTTCTAAAACAGAATCATTAAGGTAGGATTACTTGTCTTATGTGAATTCTTTAAAGATGCCTCGTGAGGTTCTCTTAACTAGTAACCTCTCCTGCATTTAATATATATTAGGATACAGCCAACCTTTTAGAGTACATATTTCATATAAAGCAAGGGCTACCTGTACTTTGTATTCATAAATTCATACCTATAATACCTAATTTCTGACAAAACAAAACAAAACAAAACAAAACAAAACCTTTTGCAAAATGTTCAAATTGAGTTTAATCCTCATTTAGGAATTCCTCAACAAAACACGCATCTTTGGGCAGTGTATAAGTAATTCCTCAGAATAGTTAGAGAAAAGGAGAAGAACAACTCATGAGAAGTGCTCCTGAGCCTCTGCAAAGGAAGATGCCGAGAGCAGCACCAAAACTGGGTGGAAGGGAGAAAAGGAGGAGCTAAGAAAACAGATGAAGAGACAACTTAAGGAGCCAAGAGTGACTCAAGATAAGGAGGCTCAAGTGACTGTGGCAGCAGCATGAGGCCGGCACACCCACAGGGAGCTGTGTGGCTTATTTCAAGGGGGTGGTAACTGTGAGCAAGTGAACAATTTTGGTTTTGTTTAACTGAAAGGTTGTGCAATCCTACAAACGGGAGAGGAAAGAAGGGGGTGGGGTTGCTAATGCAGAACAAGTGAAGATGTAGTAAATGGCTATCACTTCAAAAATATTGAAAAAAGAAGTAAATATTTTGTGCGTGAAAATAGAAAACTGAGAACTTTGAGGAAAACACTAAAGTCTATGTAAACCCTGAGCAGGATTATTTATTGTCATGAAAAGCTTTTTATCCTGTGGACTCTGCCATCTTTCAAACAAGAGCCCCCTAAAGCATACTGACAAGAATTTGGGGGTATGTGGATCAGTGTAAAGTTTTTCTTCACTCCAACTTTCAATTTGGCAGCTTATAGAAACAATTCTCAATGGTTAAGTTTTAAAAACTTAATCCAAGATAAGCAGGGCTGTGACTCCAGTGGGCTATTTCCAAGTTGCCAAGCCATTAATCTAAAACAGCTCTCAATCCCTTTAAACTCATTCCTGCCGGCCTAATATAATAAATGATATGATGTTTTAAATTAAAAAAGGGAGTTGGAGGGGAGAAAGAAGGCCCAAACTAGTACTTTTGGAATTGCTGTTAAAAAAAAAAAAAAGGAAAGAAATGGGAAAGAAAAAGATAATACACTTTTACTGCTATATTTTTTAATCATGTAGCTAGAAATTACAGAAAGGATTTTGGAAAGGCCTTCTGCCAGAAGCAAATTACTTTCTTCTATTTCAAATTGAATAGTTATTTATTACCTTTGCTATACCCCCAGAAATGAAAGCGGGGGGAAAATATTGCAAGCTTTTTGCAGATGATTCAGTACATTAATCAAATCTGTTTATTCTTCTAAGCATTAATTAGAACTTCTTACAGGAACTGGAAAAAGGACAATGCACATTCAACAAGTGTTGGATTTTGCCATGACACAAAAGTCAAGCTGTACCTGACAAACTAGTGAGCAATCTCTCAGTGCATCTGGACCAGTGTATGCAGTAGTGAGAACAGAGCAACCAGCTGCAGCATTAGCATTCTGACTCATAGGTTTAAAAACTATTTTTTGTAGCGAGGACTCAAAAGAGGACTCTAACAGGCAAATCTCTCTCAATATAAAGTCATTACATAGATCATATCATTATTGAGAAATATTCTTTTAGTAATTTCAAAACAAAAACAAAAACCCAAAAACCAAAACTGGATATTCAATTGTATCACAAGGACTATAAACAGCTTAACACTTATAAAAGAAATAATCATAGTCAATTTACCAGGGTGAACAGGATCAGAAGTAATGCAAGTTGCTTGGTCTTCTGAAAATGATGAGTTCAATAATGTAAAAAAAAAAAAAATTACTGAATTAGAAACCAGGTTTTCTGCAAGTCACAAGTTAACAGGGGTAGAGAGTTCTTTTTGCAACATAGAGAGTTGTTATCAACCCTGAACATGCACACATAAAATCAGAGTCCTGGAAAGGTTAATACCCTCAGCTAAAAGGTAGGCCAAAAAAAAAAAAAAAAAAAAAAAAAAATCTGTCCACCAACAGATAGAATTTAAAAAAAAAAAAAAAAGAACAAACCAAAAACTTTATATGTCTTTTCCAAAATGCAGAGTGGGAAAATAAAGTCTGCCCTGAGAATCTGTAGCAACAGGCCTACCCTCCCAAGAATTCAGAGTTTGAATTTACACATCAATATAGTCAAGAAAACCCCAGGCAAGATGAGTAACACAAGGTGGTCCTTGGTAAGTAGCACCTCCAGATACCTGGCAAAAAGGAAACATAAATCCTATCTGAAGAAAGGTGCTCTCAAAACAGGCTGCCTAAGGATTCCCACCGATAAAATCCTGCCAAGTTCAAAACTGAGAATTACAAAGCACATGCGTAAACAAACCACATTAAACAAAACTCAGCAGAAACAAGAGAACAGAATTTGAAAACTCCCCACTCCCCAGCCCCAAGAACTATACACAACAGAATACTGACATACAGAATAAAAAAACAAGTATTTTTACAATGTTCAAAATCCTTAAAGTCAGATTTGGAAGTATGAGAAAGAAACAACATGTTATAGAAGACCAGATTTTAAAAACTACTGACTATAATACTTGAAAAAACATTTTTTTTTGAAAAAACTTAATAAATTAAACAGACTAGACCTAGGGGAAAGAGAATAGATTGGAATATAGATTTGAAAAAAATAGCCAGACTGAAGCAGAGAGAGAGAGAGAGAGAGGCAGACAGACAGACAGACAGAGACAGAGAGCAAGAAAGACAGACAGAGAGAGGGACAAAGAAATGGAATATGTAAAGAAGAAAGGATAAGAGTCAAAGAGTAAAGAAGTTCAACATACTGAAGGTTCCTAAAAGAGAGAGAATGGGGGAGAGGTCACATTCAAGCTCAAGGCTATAAATTTTCTAGAGCTGATTTGAGACAAATCACCTATAAAGTACTGACAATTAGATGTGCAGCAGACTTCAAGAAAAAATAAAAGTCGTAAGATACAGAAATAGTATTTTTGAAGTACCGAGAGAAGGTAACTGTCACCTTAGAATTGTAGAACAAATAAAACTCTTTTCAAGAGTAAGTAAAATAAAACATTGCCTCACTAGAGTTCTATAAACTCATTAAAGGAATTTTCAAAGGATGAATTTCAGAAAGAAATTAAAACTGGAAGGAAGAGCTGAGATGAAAGAAAGAGTGAGCAAAGAAATTGGCAAATAAGTAACTTTTACAATACTATATAAAACTATAACAGCAATAATAAATATAGAGGGTTAAAGGTGGAACTAAAATCCTGATCAATAATATCATAGAAGGGCTCCCTGGTGGCTTAGTGTAGCTAGGATTCAGCGCTCTCACCACCGCGGCCCAGGCTCGATTCCTGGTCAGGGAACCACCCTCACCACCCCGCCGCTCACCCCCCAATAATATTATAGAAGGTGGGAATGGAGAATTAGTGTTTTAAGATCCTTGTATTGTTCAGAGGAAGAGAGAGAGAGCTATTAATTTTAGACTGATAAAAGTTTAATCTGATAAAAGATTATCCAGAATATATTACAAAACCCACTATAATCAATAATAACAAAAAGACAACGTAATTCTGCCTATTAAAGATCTGAACAGGCACTCTGCAAAAAGCACATCCACATGACCAAAAAACACATGAAGAGATACCCATCACTACTGGTCATGAGGGAAATACAAATTAAAACCACACTGAGATACTGCTATCTATCCACCAATAAGATTGAAATGAAAACTACAACAAAAACCTGTTAATATCAAGTATTGACAAAGATGTGGAGCATCTGGAACTCTTAAACACTGTGAGTCCTTGTGTTGATTAGTACAAATATTTTGGAAAACTCACATTATCTGCAAAAGCTGGACACACACATACCCTGTAATCCAGCTGCTACTCTCCCAGGAATACATGCCACAGGAAGGCATACATATGAACATCAAAAACATACACCAAAATGTTTATGGTAGAATTAACTTTAATACCCACAAACTGGAAACAATCTGAATGCCCATCAATCTGAATGTTCATAAAATGGAATACACACAATCATGAAAAGAACTACGGTTACATGCAACAACATGGATAAATTTTATAGAAAAAAATGTTGAGCGAAAGAAACCAGATATAAAGGAGTAGATCATAAATGGTTACATATGTCAGGATTACAGCTACCTTGCAGGGAAGAGGCAATGCCTGAGAAGACACATAAGGGTGTTTCTGGTGTTCCATTTCTTGGTCTAGGTGAGGTAACACAGGGTGTTCACTTCGTACACATTTCTCAAGCTATACCTCATGATTTGTGCACTTTTCCATATGTATGTTAAACTCACATTTAAAGGTCTATCTGAAAAAATTAAAATTAAGACAATTTAAAAGAGAAAAGCGTCCTTCTGTGGTAAGAGCTCATAACTTGATGCCATCTTTTCTGCTGGCTAGTTTAGCTCTCCAGAAACATTGTGAAATCTTTCTCATAAAACCAAAGCATTTTCCAAATCTAAACTCTTCTAAGAAATAATGCAAGCTCACTTCCATGTTAAAATTGTGTATTTCCTACAAAAACAAGAACAGGGTATGTAATTCATATAATTTTAACTACTCAGCATGGAGGCATAATAGGTTAAGAGATTCTCAAACAGAGAATTCAGGTCTTCCACATTAACAATACAATGAATGGATTGTACAGTGTAATGTAAATGATCACAATGTTCAACCCTGTGGCCCACAGCAATATTAAAATATTAATACATTCCATTTTCTGAAAGTATTCAACAGCTTCGCCTGTTTTCAGATTCTGACACCACTTTTCAGTTATTACAAACATTTTCCACATGTTCGCAAAACATTTAAATTAGGACTCGATCAGTAAAAAAAAAAAAATTAGGACATTGTTGAGAACTATATAATTACGTAAAAGGAAAACAAAAAACTCAGTGCAATCACTAAAACACAGCAAATAATTATGAATTCTTTCTTCCTCTTTACCACATTCTCTCTAATGGGTTAAGATCTCTCTGAAATTTGTTCAACACCAACATATTTCGGTGTTGCACAATCTTGCCCTAGATTCTTACACAAACTTTACGTTCATGCCATCCTACTTCTGCCTAACCCTTGCATATCACAGCCTAAGCATCTGACAAAGAAAGTGATAGGGAGATATATCTATCAGCAGAATGCTACTTTTTGAAGTTATTGAAGAGCAAAGGCTGGGGGGGAGGATTCCTAGAAAAAAAAAGATTTAGTCTCATTCACTAACCTACTAAAATTACTTAACATTTTGAAAGTTTTTGTGGGTATACTTGATACTTTTAAATATGTAAAGGATAGGTTTGTACTCTCAACAGTAAAAATCTGGGTTCCAATTCTAGTTCTGATTCTAACTCAGAGCATGATTTTTGGCCAAGTTACTCTCTCAGCCTCAATTTCATCAACTACAAAGGAGGGGATTGAATTACATGCCCTCAAAGATTTCATACAATACTAAGTTTATGATGAGTCTACTGAAGAATCTCTGATTAGAAATTTATATGGATGATTATACTACCCAGATAAAGATAACATAGCAACATAAAAAAAGCAAACAGTTAATCCTTCATTAGCCAGTGCATGTGCTATGGTAGGTCTCCATGCAAATGGATATTCTTTATTCTTTTACAAGCACCTAGATCTCATCTGTGCATTTCAGCATCTATGTGCACTGTTGGAAGTTTATCCTGTGTGAAAGCCAGGACCAGTTTGCTTCCCTCCTTCCAGAATTACTCCTGAAGATGCTCTCACTCTATGTTCCCAAAAGCTTGACTATAATCAATCCTGTCACTTAGGCTTCCCCAAGACCAACCCTTCCTAGGTTGTGCTGTACCAGTAAAAGTGAGTAGCACTGAGTAAGTCAGTTCATAAGACCCGTCCTCTACCTATGGTCAGGAGGTAGGTCATTAGTGGTACTTGCATCTGCTTTGGTTGGGGTCTGTCTCTGCTTCATGAGCCTTACCATCTGGAACACTGTGGCTTCCTCCTTCTAAATCCAACAGCCCAACTGGCTTACCTTCTTTTCACCTTTCATATTATCATATATAGTGATATATGGGAGTAACTGACACTACTACAATAAGGAAGACAACTGCATTTTGTCCTAGCAGGGAGTTCAGGTACCATGAACATCAAATACAGTGGAAAGCACCTTAAAGGTCATCTAGTCCAGTTCCCTTCAGTTGTGAGAATTCAGAGGTACCTAAGGCTGCTACCCTAAGGTCATACAGAAAACTCACCTTCTGACTTTAGGCCAGTACTCTTTCCCCTCTATCGAAGTGAAACTTGCTGCTTAGGAATGAATGCCCACATTGGAACCCTCTTTCCAATCGAACATGTTAACTTTGATTCATCTGTATCATCAATGAAGCATTCTGCCTCAACTGAGATGAGATACTGAAAACTATTTCCAAGATATCTGTCCAATGTCAAGAAACCAACTTGTGCTGACGTGAGCAAGCTACAAGTGTATTAGGTTTAAACAGACATCAGAGTATAAAAAACTTAGGGAGGAAGTAGCTCTGGGTAATTAATATTGTTCCAGAGGTAAGCAAAGATGTTTAGATGGTTAAGATGAAAGAAATAACATCCTGAGGTTTTTCTAAATCTTTGAGAATAAAAGGGTGGAATTGTTAGAATACAGAGCAAGTATGTATTTAATTTTTGTAAAGGAATTACGTAGTTTATAAAAGAAATAGAACTGCCTCAATTATAGAACTAGTCTAAAACATCCAAATGCTCTTGGGACCTTTGAAAACTTTATTCAGAAGGGTTTTCTACTTTTCGTTCAGTTTTTGCACCATACATACCCCATATTTAATTCACTCTCTGCCTATACCCAAGTATTTAACCATTGTTCACATTCTTATCTGGGCACATATCCAATCTCTTGCTCCATAAAACACTGGAATACACTTTAACACAAGAGGGAATTAGAAAAATTAAATGAACATGAGATAAGCAAACACATATTCATACAAAGTACAGGATACAGCTGTGATGTGTCAAACTTACAGGACTATCTTAGCTAACAGTGAAGTTACAGGACTCTCCCTTAGCTGAATAGCAAGTAGCAATTTAAAATTCTATTCTCTTCACATTTCTAGCGTACATTCACCCTTTGACCAGGTCTGTGTAATACACCCAAATAGCCTTGATAAAGTGTAAGTTTATGGATGACAAGTTCATAGAATAATGTTTAATCATGATGCCCCTCAAATAAAAAACTTCTGCTGGCTGTAGCAAAAATGACAAAACCAGTCTTGGCTCTTAAGAAATTCACACTTGTATGGATAATCTTTAGTTTGCCATTTCTGAAAGTTGTTTCCATGGCACCAAAATATGTTTAACAAAGCATAATTTTCTTTTATGTCCTTTGCAGAATACTACATGAATAAACAAACAAGGCACCTAACCCATGCCCATGGAAAGGGAGCATTTCATAATGGAGCTAACATGTGGTTTATAAATTACACACAAATGAGGGCTGTCCGGAAAGTCCCCAGCCGTGTAATATGAAAAATGGAGGCATTTATGGCTAGATTTTTTTCCAGACAGCCCTCACATAGGTATATATGTGTGATTTATAAATTATAAAGTGTAAGCGTTAGCCAAGCAAAACAGCAGCAAAAGTGTGTTTTAGGTACTAGGAGCAGCATGAACAAAAGCAATGTTTGGGACCAAGGACAATGATCAGTAGTTATGACAGATCCTTCCTACAGCTCCGCTTCAGAATGCATTTGTGATACTGAAGAGTCAGTTAGCTGGGCACTCAGATGCCAAGTAGGGGTGTTCAGGTGAAATCAACAGGAGATCATATTCCAAATGGTAGTTGTACACACATAAATAAAAGAAACTCAAAACAAAGGAAATAGTGATATGCTCAAATGGGTGTGTTTAGAGAAGAGAGGAAGTGGTAAGCATTTTAACCAAGAAAACACTATAGAATTACTTTCAAAATAATACCCTTCAATCTCTTGATTTTCCCAGCTTACCTCTTAAATCAATCAGATGAGAGAATAGCAGTCCTCACAAAGTACTATCACCATGGGTCTGATACACAAAAGCAGAACTAACTCTCAAACAGGAAGTGACCATCTTGTCAATTAGACAGTACACATTAGAAATGAAAAAAAAAATTAACTGTATGAAAAAAGCAATAAGAGAGCACATGGAACAGGGAGAAGGAACTCTCTGAAATCTTGCCCTCTCCCACAGCAGGCTCCACAATTTATGAACAGCTGGGAAATTTCCTTTCCGTGGGAAAAGGATGATTATCTTAGTTTACATTAAAGTGGAAATGACAAAAACGGACTGTATCACACAGAAAAAAAGGTGTTTCCTGAAGGAAGGAGACAGAGCACTGCCTTTATTTAAACACACACATACACACACACACACACACACACACACACAGGAAAAGTAAAATGCATGTGTATAACAAGTAGAAAAATATCTTTTTCAAGAGATAAAGGAGAAAGTAACTAAATCAAAGAAATGTTTCATGACACAAGTTAGCCTCAGTGGAATAATCACTTTGTCCCAGTGGGTTATCTCAACTGCAAATATGCTTAAGGGGAATGGTAAGAACATATTTGTACTTTATATTCATGTAGGGATTTTTATCTATACATATTTTTCAGTGAGTATCTAGTTTTAGTTTTTCTTCCACACATACACAAAAAGGATCCGTGCTTCATGATTAACTTATCACTAGTTCTTGTAGTTCAGATCATTTCAAGGAATTAATGCTTCGCTTATTCTGTAAATAAATCCTACTGATCCTTAACAAGCGTATTTCTTCATTCAATGAAAGTATTCTTTGAGTGCCTCCTATGTGCTAAGTAACAGTTTACATGTTGGGAACACAGTGGAGAACAAGCTTCCTGCCCTCAAGAAGCTTATATTATTCACAATTATGAAGAATCTTCTTTAAAAATCCCTTTGCCTCAGTCACTATCCTCACACCCCTCCTCTTATGAACAAAGACATCAAAAGGTTTTAAGAGAACCAAAGGAACTGTTAAGGAAATCATTGGAAGCTGTTAATAACCTAGTGTTTCCTTACACCAATGACCACAGGAATCCAAGCAACTTTCTAATAAAGATATGAATCCAGAAAGAACTAGAAATAATCTAATCATAATTTCATCTTCCCACTAGTATAGCCACTGTCCAAATAGTCCGTCTGGAGGCTGAAGAAGACTAATCAAAAGAGTTCTTCATTTACTCTAGATACATGGTGAGGGTACTTCTGAGGAAGGTGGGCTAGAATGTAACATCAAGTTTCACTTGGTAGGGGTTGAGGGTAGGGGTTTTGGATTTTAAATTTATACCAGTGGTTTCATAGTCAATACTTTTGTGAATCTATTCAGTGTGGACTAGACAAAAAAAAATTTTATTTGTCCATTTTCCATTTCCTTTTGTTAGTTAATTCTTGATTAGAGCAAATTAACACTCTAAACTACAAAGTTAACTTTTCCCTTTCTACTCCAAATCCTGGAATTATTTGGCAAAATGTTCCACCTCCCAAAGCATAAAAGTATTCTACTTCTAGAAATTATGTCTACTATTAGTTGTGATAAAGGTGAAAAAAACAACCCCTCAATTTCAGTTGGGCTGTCATCTTCAAAATAATTTCAATCCCAATATAAAAGAAGGTTAAGACTAACTTTTTTGGGGGGGATGGGAGTAGTTCCCGGGCTGGGAATTGAACCCAGGCTGCGGCTTTGAGAGCGCTGAAGCCTTAGCCACTACACCATCAGGGAACCCTAAGACTAACTTTTTTAATCTTTGCTAATTTCTTACTTACACTTTCCGCTTTTCATAAATATTATTCTTCATTCCTGAAATTGAACATTAAGAAAACCAACTGATTAGGAAACATACCATTCAATCTAGATTCTAGGAACAGAAAGTCTGCAAATGCAAAATGGAAGTAACTCTGGGATGCAATTTATTCATGGAACGAGATATACACATGTGAGGTTCATCAGAACCCTTGTGAATGATGTCAGCTCAAGGATTATGGCTTCCCCTCTAAACCTAAACCTTGGAGCTGAGGAAGAGTGACAGTTAATGCAGCTAGTCATCTCATTAAGAACACCTGGAATTGTGATGTGATTTGGGATTAATGTCTTTGCTGATTTACAAAAATCTGTTTGCAATTCAACAGTCCTCAGGTCATAAGCTCATACATGCTACCACAGGCGCTATATTAGTCTGCACATTTAGCTAGGCCAAAAGATTTCGTAGTGGTTACCGTGGATTTACAGTTAAGTGTTCCATTTTGCCATTACTGTCTCATTCCATTAAGAAAATCTGCATGATGTGCTTTTATGTCATCTAATAAAACAAATCACTGTGCAAATAAAGTCTAAATTAGAAAAAGATTACATAGCTCCTTCTATGCGGATAGTGTCTTTTAGTTTATAATACATTTTCATATCTATTGTTCCATTTCATGCTCAAAACGACTGTGAAGTTAAACCTCTGTTACACATACTAAACTCCACCAAGGACACAGAGTTAGTAAGTGGTAGAATTAGGACTGGAATCCAAGTCTCCTGATACTTGTGTTTTTATTCTTTTACCATATCAGTTTTTGAAATCTGGGCTTTTCTTAAGATTTATAATATGAAAAAAATCAAGAAAAAATAAGTTATTAACATCGTAAATATTTAAAAGTCTTTGAACCTTAGATAATACCATCAGCCCAATAACTTACATTATGAAATTTGGTAACCCATTTATTTTTTGTTTTATTGTGACAAAATACACATAAAATTTATCATCTTAACTATTATTAAAGTGTACACTTCACTAGTAATATATTCATAATGTGCAACCATCACCACCATCCAACTCCACAGCTCTTTTCATTGTGATAAACTGAAACTCTGTACCTGATAAACAGTAACTTCCCATTTCCCCTCCCACAGGCCCTAGCAACATCATTCTACTTCTACTATTTTGACTTCTTGAAGTATCTAAATGGAATTGTACAGTAGTTGTCTTTTTATGATTGGTTTATTTCACTAACCATAATGTTCTCAATATTCATCCAGGATGCTGTAAAATGGGTCAGAATTTCCTCCGTTTTTAAAGGCTAAAACCTATTCCATTGTACACATACTCCACATTTTTCTTACCCATTTGCCCACCGATGAACACCTGGGAGGAAACCAAATTCTTGATCGGCATCGAGCCCCCAAATACACACATCTTAAAGCAAAGTTTAGGAAGTACCTCCCACATGTTGTGTTTCTGAAATTAAGGATAACAACAATAAGCAGCTAAGTGGTCTATGTAAAGACACTGATTTACCACTTTTACCTATATCTACACAATACCAAAATAATTCAGAACATCTGAGCAAGAAGTTCAGCATTTCAAGCAAATATTTTGAAAACTTCTGCCTGGGTATTTTATCATTATAGCTTATTCCTGTTTCTTGTCCTTCTGTTATTTTTTTCTAGTTTGATCATGTCAATCAAGGAAGATTTCAGAAGCATTCTAGTAACAGTTAATATTATTTGGCATTCATGAGATGCAAAGTACTTTACATGGGTTTCATTTAAGAACGAGAAAACTGTCTCTTAAAGACTGCCTTTCTTTCAAGGCTTTGCAGCTAGCTGGGTGGTGGGTAGCTTCAGAATATGAAGCTAGGGCTTCTAACTCTAAACTCAGTGCTCCATCCATTACACACACATAATATTATCATTATCTAAGACACTAAAATATTCTGTGACTGTTAACAGCTCTTAATCTTTATGCTGCATTCTTTATTTCTAAAAATGTATTGTTATAAAAGTAATACATACTCATATTTACATACCATCCCCTGAGAGTAAATTTTAATCAGTTTGTCAGGTACATTTTCATATATTTTCTCAGCATTTATAAACAGAAACATTCTTGTTCATACTTGAAAAAAAAAACACCAAACTAGTATTAAACTGTATATTGTGCTCTATACCTTAGTTTTTAAATTAACAATTACATAATGGATATTTTATACTAAGCTAGTATATATAGAATGATGACATTCTTCAGTGGTCTCACTGCATGATTATGCCATAGTCAACACCCATGTTCAGGTTTAAAAAAAAAAAATCAACCAACTCAGCCATAATGAACATCTTTGTACATATAACTTTTCATGTATTTTTGGAAATAAAATGAAAGGTTAAATTCCTAAAAGTGTAATTCATGGGTCCAGGGGTAGGCACATTTAACCTCTGATTAATATTGACAAATTGCCTTCCATAAACGTTGAACTTATTAATAGTCTCGTCACCACTGTATCCATTAAAACTAAAGTTTCATTTATAATTTCTGTCCCTGGGAAATCTCACTCACTCTCATTTCCATATACAATGAAAACAATAATGCTCAAGGAAAAAAGAAATTAGTGGTTCTATGAGCTTCCCAGCAAAAGACTAGACTGTTGATGGTCAGTGAATGTTCCAATTACTGTTTTTCTTTAAGTTAAAAAAAAAAAATCAAGCTATAAAATCAAGTAATTCAAGTACATTCTGTGATACAAACTTTACTACTTTTAAGTTCATAGATAAATAATCTAAAGTATTAGAGCATATGCACTAGATTCTAATAGAGTATTCCTAGAGATACAGACATAAAATATGTATCTAAACAGTGACTTTGTAAAACCCAGATAGTTTTTAATAGTAATAACCAAAAAGCTATGTTGAGAAATGCTCATTGAACAGTGAAAAGCTATTTCACATCCCATTATCATTTGTCACAAAAAAGTAATATTCACATTAAGCCCAAGCAGAAACTGGCATTATTTAAATTCAACTGTTTTAAAGTGTAAGTCCTGTATCTGGCTTATTTCTCTAGGATAATGTTTTCACGGTCCATTCATGGTGTCTTTTTTTTTTTAATTCATTTTATTGTTAGACTTACTGGGGTGACATCTGTTAGCAAGGATTACATAGGTTTCAGGCATACAATTCTACAGTGCATTGTCAACTTGTTGTATAATAAGTTCACCAGGGGAGTTCCCTGGTTGTGTAGTGGCTTAAGGCTTCAGTGCTGGTGCTCTCAATGCTGTGGCCTGGGTTCGATTCCCAGCCAGGGAACTACCCACATACTACCAAAAAATTTTTTAAAAAACAAAACAAATTATAAATGGCAAAAAAAGAAAAGAAAAAAATAAGTTCACCACCCAGTGAATGTCTTTTTTTTTTTTTAAAGGTTGAGTACTATTCCATTGTATGTGTATATCACATTTTATTTTTCCATTTATATGTCAATGGACATCTGAGTTATTTCCACCCTTTGGCTACTGTGACTAATGCTGCTATGAACATTGATGTACAAGTATCTGGTTGAGTCCTTGTTTTAAATTCTTTTGAGTATATGTATATACCTAAAAGTGGAATTGCTGAATCCTATGGTAATTCTGTTTTATTTTTTGTGCAACTGCCAAACTGTTTGACAGCAATTGTCCCATTTTACATTCCATCAGCGATTTCCAATTTCTCCACATTCTCACAGTACCTTTTATTTACCTTTTCTGATAATAGATATCCTAATGGGCATGAAGTGGTACCTCATGGTTCTGATTTGCATTTCCCTAATGAGTAGACTGGTGCTGAGGATCTTTTCATGTGTTCACTGGCCATCTGTGTATCTCCTCTGAAGAAATGTCTATTTGAGTCCCATTTTAATTCATTTTGAATTGGGTTGTCGATCTTGTTGAGTTGTACAAGTTCTTTATATATTCTGGATAGCAATCGCTTGCCAGATACATAAGTTGCAAATAGTTTTGTCTTATTCTGCAAATATTGCACCTTTTGGTAGTGTTCTGGCATGTACAAAAGTTATTAATTTTGATGAAGTCAAATTCTCTATTTTTCCTTTTGTTGCCTATGCTTTTAGTGTCATATCCAAAAAATTATCCCCAAATCCAATGTCATGAATATTTTCCCCTGTTTTTTTCTAAGTTTAATAGTTTTAGCTCTTAATTTAGGTATTTGATTCATCTTAATTTTTATATATGGCATAGGATTAACTTTATTCTGCATGAGGACATCCCATTTTCCCACTATCATTTGTTGGAAAAGACTGTCCTCTCCTTATTGAACGGTATTGGCACCCTTGTCAAAAGTCAACTGACCATATATAAGCATGGGTTAATTTCTGGGGCAATATTAACTTTCATGGTGCCAAACTGTCCTCTAAAGAGAATGTACCATGTCATTCTTCCCAAGCTATTCATCCTTGGTTGAAATAAAATAAAATAAAAATAAAAAAGACTGGGTAAGTTAAACATAAAAATGGAATAATAGCAAATGGGGGAGTAAAATATCAAGAAATATTCAATTGTAACTTATAGAGTAAAGGCAGAAAGTCATAAGAAAAAGGCTACCTATACTTTAAAAATAACTAGAAGTTAGAAAGAACTGAGGACGGATAAATTTATTTACATAATGTTACAGCTTTCTCTAAAAAAAAAAATTAATTCAGATACAGTTGAAAATACTCATTCTCTCAAAAATATACATGTAGAGATCTGAAGTTTCTATTATGATATTAAAATATCAAAAATGTTTGATGTATATATTAATCTTATTTTTTAATGCTTAAAATTATTTCAGCAAAAAACAACTCATCTGGATTTAAAGATCAAGTAAACTTACAATTACTACAAGGGGAAAATAACAGGAGAAAAGCACGAAGAAGAGTCCACCTGTAAAGAGCAGACTGATCGACTGAAAACTGGACTGGCCCAACAACCATACAGACCAAGGTCTTCAGCATGCAGTCCAAACACAAACAAATTTATCATGCCCTCCCTAGGCTATTCCACAGCCTGGAAATAGTTTTTTAAATCAACATTCTTCACCACTGAATCAGGATTAATCATTACTGTCCCAGTGCAGGCAACTTACTGAAAACCTAAAATACAAGGTAATTCATGAAAAATAAAACGTGGCCCATTAAAAGTAAAAAATATATAGATATGCATTCTACTTTTTTCTCAAAGTTTTAATAACTAATTTAGGTCAAAATTAAATTTTCTTTGGTATGTAAATAATTAGATAAAGAACAAAATCAAATTGTTTCACCATTGATTCAAGTTTTCTTATGAAATAACTGGATGATGGCAACTGTTTAAGTAGTACTTATTTGTCATTATTGAGAGAATTAGATGTGATTTCTGAGTCCAAGAAGTGAAAAAAAATTATGGAAAAAAATACCAGACAAAACTCAGTTGTGAATAAGATTATTATTAATATTGTATTAGTATGCTAATCCTAAACTAAAATCCACATTCCATGTTATTCCAGAATATTTCCGGATTACAGTGGCCAAAACATGGAAACAACCAAAGGTCCCTGCAACAGATGACTGGATAAAGAAGCTGTGGTACATATACACAATGGAATATTACTCAGCTGTAAGAAAAGATGAAATATTGCCATTTGCAACAAAATGGATGAACCTGGAGATCATCATGCTAAGTGAAATAAGCCAGACAGAAAAAACAAAGAACTGCAT